>CAUYRT010041059.1:0-104189 GCA_963574885.1 Lepilemur ruficaudatus | reverse complement strand
ATATCATCAGCAAAGAGTGAGAGTTTGATCTCTTCTGCCCCCATCTGGACACCCTTAATTCCGCTCTCTTGTCTGATTGCTATAGCAAGGACTTCCAGCACTATGTTGAACAGAAGTGGAGATAGTTCAGAACTTTATTTTTGAATATGGTATGACATAGGGGTCCAACTTTACTTTCTTCCAAATGGATAACAGATGGTTGTACCATTTATTATAGTATATTAACTGTCCTTTCCCTGCTAGAGAAAAATATGCCCTTTTTCATGTGGTATATTATATTGCTGTATGTATTGAGATCTATTTCTGGGTTCTTTATCTTGTTCCAGGGATTTTATTGATTTTTCTGAAATTCTCTATGCCACGTTGTACTGTTTGAATTACAGCGGCATTAGTGAATGATTTATTTTTTGGCAGGAAAGTCCTCCTTCACTACTCTTTCCTCATCATTTTATGTCTATTATTGGACATACAATCTTGAAACTATGTATCCAACTAAATAAAAACTCTACTTCAATTCTAATTAGAATTTCATTAATTATACATTATTATGTATAATTATACTATTGAGTATATATACTCAATATATAGTAATATACTATTAATGAATAATGTTCCTCATAATTATACTATTGAGGAAAATGACATTTTTATGGTGTGAAGTTTTCCTTTCTGTTCTATATCTTTTGATTGCTTTTCTGATCTTGCTTTGGATTACTTGATAAAATATTATAGTTTCTTTCATATGGCTCCTGTGCCTTTCTTGTCCATATTTATGTTCCACAAATTTTTTTTAATTAGTTCTAATATTATGATATTTCTTGGATTTTCCATGTACAAAATTGTACTACTAAAGGGTGATACATTTCACCTCTTCTTTTCAAATATTTATAATAAAGTATTTCAATGTATTGTTTTTTGCATTTAGTATAACTTCAAACTAATGTTGAATTATGGTGATAATGAGCATGTCTTTTCTGTTCTTGATTTTAATGAAAATGGTATTCTCATTTCATTATTTATAATGATGTTTGCTATTGATATTTGTTAAACTTTATCATATTTACATACTTTTCTTCTATTTATATTTTTACTTACAGTTTCTTTTTACTAATAATGTGCTTTGATATATTGATATAATGAATTACATTGATAGGTTTATTGATATTAAATTATTCTCATATTCTTAGAATAAGCCCTCCTGGGTCAAATATTATTATTCTTATGATACAATGTTCTATTTGCTCATTCTTTCTTCAACATTTTTGCAATAATATTTATTGGTATGGTACTATTTAATATAATTTTCTTATTTTAAACTTTTTAAACTTTCTCACAGGTTATTCTCAATTTATTCATAGGATTTTTTTCTTATTTTAAAAGTTATTTGTATCTTTTATGGCTTTCTGTAGCTAGAATTTGCTCCCTGATTTGTTTTTTAATTTATTAAATAAAAGCTGGAGAAAATAGTGATTTTAAAATGCAAGCCATTTTTTCCTGAAAAGATTGAAATTCAAATTCACTTTTGACTAGACTACCCTTTTGTTCTGGGAAAACCACATGACTAAACCCTGTGGTTTCATAGAGTTCACCCAGAGAAAACAGTGAAATCATCCCTATCCTAAAGGAAATATTTTTGCCTGAGATGCTGAAAGTTCTGCAGGGCGACACAAACGTGTGTGCATTTGCACGTGCCGAGCTCAGGTTTCTGTAGACTTGGTCATGTGCTCTTCTCTCTGGGGCATTTTGTGTGTGTTTCATGGTGGGGAAGAAGAGAAAGAGAAAAATAGGAGAAATGGTTCCCTTTTCTGAATACATTTTGAAAGCACCCTGTCAAAAACTGATGAGGATTTTTAAAGCATTGTTTATGAGACACAGAGAGCTGGGAGGAAGAGGGGCTGTAGGGCCAAATTACAAGCATGATGCAGTAAAAAAAAAAAAAAAAAAAAAAAAAGGACTCGCCTAGGGCAGCTCAGCCTAGACTATTTTGTAAGATTAACCCACTCAGACTCTCCTGATGAGAAACTAGTGTCAGGTGGCCCTCCCTCTCCCCACCACCCTGTGACCATTAAACAGCATTCCCCATGAGGGGGCTGGCATCCCACTTGGAATGTTGCTGGGAAGGTACAGATCCTAGGACAAGAAATGGAGCCTAGGAAGCCGGACCTTGAGCTGGGCTGTGGCAGAGAGCTTTTTCCTCTCTCCTGGCCTCGGGCAGTTGGGTGTGGACAGGAAGGAATGACGCCGGGGTGACAGAGAAAGCACAGGCCTACCTGGACCCATGTACTCTGAGAGCGCTCACATCTAAGATTAGTTACAACATATTCCCTACTGCGTCCTATATCTTTTTTTATGTCCCCAGTCCCTCAGAAAGTTCCTCTTAAGAGCAGCAATGCTGAGGGTAATTAAGAACGCTGCTCCCTCTCTGGGAAGGAGTAGGAAAGCTGCACCTTCGCTTCCATCTGTTGGCAGAGGCCTGCCTCAGCTGCAGACAGCCTCCTTGACCAGGGCACTCCCTTCCCGGGCAGCTCTCATATGGGGACTGAGTAAAGCAGTTTATAAAATCCCAGCCCAGGCGACACAGGACACTTGGATGTCAATACACTCTCCAGAGATTCTCCACGTGGTTGGCAGAGGCTTTATGGGGCTGCACTGAAGTTCTTCCCAGGCCCCACCCTCTTTCTGCACTTCCTCTCACAGGTGTTGATCTCTAATAAACATCTTGAAGACCAAACTCTGTCTTTGCTTCTGCTGTCAGAGAACTCAAACTGCAAGGGCAGAGAGCACAGAAGTAGTAATGTGTTAACAGAGTAAAGAAGCACAAGAGGAAGAATACAGCCTGACCCTGGCGCACGGAGGACGGGGGCTCTCAGAAGTAACTGACAAGGTCAGATACAGAAGGTGGACCAGTGATTGGAGAACCATTCTGGCATGTGGACCCTATGACTCTGGTCCTTGCCACCTGCCTCCTATGGCAAGAGAGACTTCTGTATTCACCCATTCAACTCTGTCCTAGGACTTTCTCTTGGCCAAGAATGTCTCTCCAGCCCTGAACCTTCCGTTCACTTATACTAATGGGTCCTTGTCACTCCAAGTAACAAGTCTTCCCATCTCCTGCAGTCTCATCCTCTAATCCAGTTATTTCTTTTTTAGAAGCATAAACGAAAACTCCCCTGGTTTACCTTTTTAGGCTCCCCAAAGCATATCCTTCCCTATTCCTTCTTCTAGTTAGAGTGATAGCAATCAGACCAAGATTTCAGCTCATGTTTATCACTCACCATCTCAACAAAATCTGCTAATGCCACACAAGCCCTGGGAAGCCGTTCATGCAGGGCTCTACTACTTTGGAAAGCAGCAAAGCCTGTCTTTGGATTATCCCTACTGGGGTGTGCTGGTAAATCAGCTCTCTGTAAAGTAAATAAATAAACAAACAAACAAATAGTCCTGATTTGTAGCATTTGCTGATTTTCAATTTCTGTAGTGTAAATACTCCCACAATAAAAGATTTCAAGTTACCAATAAAATTCCACAGCGTTTAACAACCAGCTTGCAAAGTTCCTGAGTATATAAAATTGGCTTCTGAGATCCTATAGGAGCTGACTCCAGCATACCACTGGCAGGGCTGTCTTCCAATTCTTCAGGCCACCCCCAATCAAAACCCATCTCGTTTTCACAATTTTGTCATTACTGAGCACTTACCATGGCTCACACTGTCTTAAAGACATAGCAATCTGATCTTATCTAATCCTCACAAAATCAACTACCCCGTCTCCATTTCACATATGGTGGTTACTACTGGAGAATTAGTACCCTCCACCTGGCCCATGCTAGACATGAAACATGGCACTACACTGCTGGGCAAAGCAGTGCACCCCTCTTACATGTATTTTTTTTAAACACAATGGATTTCTTTTAAGCATAAATTTATTTTTTCCATTACAAAAGTAATGAACCACTTTTCAAAGAAAATTGGAAAGCAACTATTAATTCTTACATATTTTAAGATTATTTGATGTCATGGAAAAATGTTTATGAAATATTGCTTTTTATAAGTGGAGTATAGTATAGTAACCTACAATATGATACCAATTCTATAAAACAGTAAAGATATTAATGCAACACTGGAAGTGAAGGGAAAATATTAATAGTAGTTATCTCTTTTTAAATATTTTTATTAATATGTAATAGTTGTACACATTTTGGTGTACATGTGATATTTTGACACACATAGACAATGTGTAATAATCAAGTCAGAGTAATTGGGATATCCATCACCTTAAACATTTCTTTGTGTTGGGAACATTACAAGTCTTCTAGCTGTTTTGAAATATATAATAGACTGCTGTGAAGTGCTAATATAATTTCCAACAGTAGTCATCTCTGAACAGTGAGAAGTAAGGTTTTTCTCACTTCCCCTCTTGCAGCTTTCTGTATTTTCCGTCAATGCATCAATGCATATTACAATTATGAGAAAATTTTATATATATTATTTATATTTGGAAAATATAAAATGAAAACAAAACCTATGGCCTCACCATTGAGACTCAGCAATTGTTCCATTTTGATTTAATGTAATGTTTTTGAAAGAGATTTAATTTAAAAGAACCAGCATCAGGAAGCATGGGCTCCAGTCTATGAGGCAACTGAGGACCCCCAGCCCCGCGGAGCTGTGTTTAATTCACAACCCTCTGAGGGCCCAGGGAGCGGGGGGACTCTTCCCACAACTTAACCCACGAGGACCTCTCCCACGTAGCTTTTTACATCATCTCTAATCTTCACAAAAGCCTGTAAAATGGGAATAATATTATTCCCATTTCAGAGATGATGAAACTAGGAAACTTGTCCTCTGTGAGGACAGGTACTGTCTCATGTCTCCACCAAAGCACCTTTTTATGGCAGGCCTAGTGGGTAAGAGCATGGACTTCTATCAGAATTAATCAAGTTCCAGGCACTGCCACTGTCTGGGTATGCCTCCTTGAGCAAGGAGCTTCCGTTTCTGATAAAATTATGAATAGGAGATCGTTTCCCTTAAGAGTTGTTGTAAGCATTAAATGACATAGTGCTGAAAAGACCTTAGCACAACGCTCGGTAACTTAGCTACGGTCAGAGGCACGGCTGAGACTGGGAGACAGACATGGCTTGCTCCAAAGTCCACGCTCCTCTTGGATATCAAAAGCTGTTGCTTTTCTCCACCAGAGCTCCTCTCCGGGAGGGGTTTGCTTGTCCAGGTCCCCAGCTGAGCCTTCAGCTGAAGCACGTCGCCCCCAGGCGTCTGCAGGCCGAGGTGCGGGCGCGGGCTGGACGCGGCCTCCTGCCTGGCCCCTCCCGCCAACCTGGGCTCCGCGGTCCTCCCGCCGGCAGGTGGCTGGAGGACAAGCTCTCCTCTGTCCCTTCAGGGTCTGTTTCCTCGTCCAGGTCCAGCCTCCTCCTTGCTGACCAAGCATCCTGAGCAGCTGGATTTCCTTCCTCCGGGGGTTGTCTCTGTCGGGCTGTCAGGACCCGATTTCCCTCTTACACCTTTGTCAGGCGGGTGGCCTCGCCCTGGCCTCGGCACAGTGTCTGAGCGCGAGCTGGGAACGCGGCCCTCCCGCTGCGGTGAACCGGCAGCCCCGGCCTTCTGCAGCATTTGGAACAGCCCTGCCAATTAGCTTGTACTCTGCCCACATGCCCGGGACTAAAAAGGAAGCAGGCCAGGCCTGAGCAAAATTAGACAGTGGGCTCCCAGAACACCGAGGGCGAGGGCGGCAGAAGCACCTGCTGTTCTCTCCGCTCTGGGCTGAAATCGGGCGGAGCTGGAGAGGGAGGGCGCGCAGGGCGGGGTCCGGCGAGCGCCCCTTTGCTGCGGGA
This sequence comes from Lepilemur ruficaudatus, assembly GCA_963574885.1. Lineage (NCBI taxonomy): Eukaryota > Metazoa > Chordata > Mammalia > Primates > Lepilemuridae > Lepilemur > Lepilemur ruficaudatus. The sequence continues at coordinate 98,345 of CAUYRT010041059.1, read as the reverse complement.
AGGGCTTCCTCCACGCTCCACATGGGACTCAAAGGATGCGGCCAGGGGAGGGTGCGGGGTGGGCCAAGCTCCGAGGCTGGAACCTCTCCAGGCCCACAGAATGCTGGTGCTTACGCCCGGGGTCAGCCCCCTTTCTGCTCTGCCTGCAGGAACGCCCTCAGCACTGGGCTGTGCGTCTCCCTCCTTGCGTCCTGCACGGCACCCAGCACAGTGCTGGCCACTCAGAGCCCGTGTGTGTGTGTGTGTGTGTGTGTGTGTGTGTGTGTGTGTGTGTGTGTGTGTGTGTGTGTGGTGTGTGAGGCTGGGTGTGTGTGCGGTGGTTGAGGATGGAAATTTCTGGAGAGAGGCACATATGGGCTCTTGCCCCACCTCCCCTACTCGCCCGCTCTGTAACCTCAGCTCCTTGACTTCTCAGTTAAGGTTTCTTCCTTTAAAAAGCCAGGAGAATAAAACTGTGTAACTCATAAGGTACCTTGCAAGGATGAAAGGAAATGAAATGTTGCATCCATATAGTATCTGTTTATAAAATTACTGGACTCTCTTACGGGATGAAGAAATATTTCAGCCTTACAAAGGCGGTATTTTATCTCTGAAGTTAACTAAAGCACCAGAAGGTAAGAAGGCAAAGGCACAAAACAGAGGAGTGTTATGAACATTTCTCGAGGACCTCCCAGGGGCCACACACTGAGCCAGGTGCCCTACCTGTGTTATCTCATTTTACATGGCAGGCAACATTTCTGAAAGATCAGGGGGCTTAAAGTCAGACAGCTTGCTGGTGCATTAAGGAGAGAAAAGAAATGTTAAAAACTAGAATGCCTGCTGTGTCAAGACACCTAATTAGAAAACAACGGCATAGTGAATTAGCAACGCAAGTCTCCAGCTCTGCCAGGAAAGCTGAATTAACTGTGCCACCGGAGGAGTCACAAAACAAAGTCTGTTATCACCCTGGTGACTCTGGTGATGCTATGCACGAGTCAGAGGTCTGATGAGGCACTGGGCATGTGTTATGTCTTAGTGTCGTGCTAAATGCTGGTGCTTCCAGATCACTGAGAGAATCCTATTGTGATCAGAGATCTTCACGTCAATCAAACTTGTCTTGTTATAATGAGGAAACATTAAGGTAACTCAAACCTCAAAATGAAACACTTTAACAATGACTAAGCAGCCACTGAATGTTAGATTTATATAAAGATTCTTTCAACTTGCTGAGACAGTTCACAATAGAGAAGTAGAGATTATCCTCAACTTACATTTGGGGACTCAGAAATCCATTGCTACAAACACAGTCAGTGCTGGCAGCGTTCATTCATTCCGTCTCTCACTTATTTTTCCATTCATTTAAGCACATAGGGTAAGTGCCCTATCACAATGAGTGGAGATGAGGTGACATAAAATGCCAAAGAAGAGACGGTACATTCCCTTAACGGACAATGCCTATTAGGGAAAAATCCAATGACAAAGACTAGCAGCTATGCAAATAACTATAACCCAGGATTGGGCTAGGATAGGACGTCTGTGCTAAGAAGTTTGACATTTATTGTGCGGGTGATGATGGCACCGTCAGATGATTTTGAGCCTAGGAGGGTGTGTCCTAGGAGAGAGTGGTGTCCTGGCTGGGGCGGAGGGAAGGAGGCCAGTTAGGAGGCGACTGCAGCCGCCCTTCATGGCGTCAACCCTCACTGCCCTGTTGCCTCCCCGCCCGTTTCCTCCTCCTCCACCCACGGCACCCAGACTTCCCCCCAGCTCTTGGCTGAAACTCTTCTTTCCAATGTCACCGATGAACTTGTACTGGTCAAAGTCCAAAGACTGCTTTCCCAGTTTCAGTGTAGAGATCTCTCGATTCCACTTACGTAGTTAAACACTAACTCTGGCTGGAAACTTTTCTCTGAAACACAGCCTCTTGCTGCTTTGTCTGCTACCCCTCTGGCTGCAGCTGCTCTGATCCGGGCTTTTCATCAACCTGCCCATCAGTGAATACTCGTGTTCTTAAGTCTCGACCTTACCTCACTTCTAATCTGAAACATTCCCTGGGAAATGTCTTGCTTATTTGCACCTTCTACAGCTAAAATCCCTCCTCCATAGAAAACTCTATTAATAAATAGAACCTGCAAATGGAAGACTCTTTGGGGGAGATTTTTATCACTACGGTTAGTGTCAGCATTATATTATGATTAATTTGTCTTTATCTATATTAAGATAAAGATGGAGGGTCACATAAATAATGTCCCTTTCCCCTTAACCCTTATTGTAGGTGTGCTGGAACTATTTGTGTCCACAACTGGACTAGTGGGATTGAGCAGCTGAGATGAGGTTCAAAAGAGACTGTTTAATCTTCTGGGTGATTTTTTGCTGAATGAAGGTATTTTAAAGCATCATTGCTGGTCTCTCAAGAGATAATCTTGCTTCTATCAGCAAATTTATTATTAAAATTAGAAGGGAGGTTCCACAAGGGCTGGAACTTTGCTTTGTTCATTGATGTTTCCCTAGGACCTAGAAAAGGGCCTGGCACAGACTCATAGATACATGGGGAGTGGTGCGTGGTTCTGTTTCATAGCGGAGTGAATGTAGCTTGTACCCAGCTGAGGCCATGGGTTGATAGATTTGGAAGAGGTCACTAGGATTTAACAGCTGTGATATGTTCCTGGTATGTTGTTAGAAATTTTCTGTAGATGAGATAAATATTTGCTAACTATTATTCTGAATGTTTCTTCATTAATTATGCTCTCTGGTGAAAAACATGAGAATTTCCTATGTGTAGGGTATGTGTGTGGGGGTGATTTTTTGGGAAAAGTCTTAAAACTATTTTGTAAAGAGACCTGCCCACATGAAATGTTTCCCTCCATCCTCCTTTTTCTTTCTTTGTCAAACCTTTTTTAACACTATGTACCAGGTACCGTGTCCTCCCCCTCATTACTCTTACATCATATTGGAGCAAGTCTTGAGTTTGGCTTCTTAATTTTCGTGAGAAGATGCAAGCATTCCCACCCATTCGGTTACTTTTGAAATCATGGGGACCTGCTCTTGGCATTGCAGAATCCACATCTAACCTCATTCTACTCAACTCCGCTGTCCCAAGGGTTATTCCAGATCTACCTCTCTTTTGTCCTTTCTTCCATTAAGGTCAAAGGTACAATTACTGGTTTCTAAACTTTCTTTAAGACAGAGAATTTTTTTCTGCAAAAGAAAATTGATTTGGAAACCAAATATGTCAAAGAGACTGTTTGGAAGCTACGCTATTTCTGTCTAAAATAGGGTGGACTGTTAGCCGCCTCCCTCACTCTCCTGCTTTCCCCGGAGCCCTGAGAGAACTCTGCTAATCCTGCTTTGGAAACCACTGTCCCATGGAGGACTGATTTACCTGGAGTTCAGCCTCTGGGGCCCTCCGCCTAGGCTGACTATAAATCCGGAGCTGGGCTGAGAGTCAATTTGGCCCTCAAGCTTATCAGCTCTGTTCCTTGTTTTTCTGTATATTTTAAAATGAGCTGCCTCCTTTCTCAGAATCAATGGGCAAAATCACACATTCTGATGTCCATCTGGTGAGCTGTATCACATCCCAGGCTACTGCAAAGTGATAAAAGCTAGGATTCAATTTTGAAACACGATGCAAGCAAGGTACTGTTATTGAAGTAGGCTTTCCAATCCCTAGGACTCTGAATTTCTTTTTCTCTGCAGTGCTTGTACAGGGAACCCCAGTCCCCACTCAGTGCAACCAGTGGCTTCTTACCCTTTGTCAAGAAAAAAGAAAACACTAGATAAGCAGGTCAACTGTCAGATACTTGCAAAAAGAGTAGCTTGGGCACATATTGCAGAGAATAAAGATCTGGCCGGTCCAGTGTTTGTATCTCACAAGGTGGGGGAAGAGGGGAGAGAGAGAGAGAGAGAGAGGGAGAGAGAGAGACAGAGAGAGAGAGAGAGAGAGAGAGAGACAGAGAGAGAGAGAGCGAGAGAGAAAGACTTATAATTCAGACCAGCAGCATAATTTTACCATCTGCTGGAAAGAGTCCCCATGACACAAAATTCTGCAGTTTCCCTACCTTCTCACACCCCCGCACTGTTTCTACTTCATTGCTAGCACAGGCTTTCTAGAACTGGAGAGATCTGAGAAACTGTTGGTAGAGAAATCGTTTTTTATACATCACCTCTTGTGTCCCAAATCTTTCCCAGCATTTAGGGGAAAGGAGGGAGTGGCAGTTTTGTTGTTGTTGTTGTTTGTTTGGAGGAACATTCCTCTTTTCCTCAATATGAAAGTCATACATCTGAAAATACAAAATGCTGGTAAGAATGAGCACCCATAGCGTCTCTTATACACTGCTGCTGGGAATGCAGTTTGATGCTGTCTTTTTGATTGTTAATTGATAAATTATAATTGTGTATATTTATGGGGTACAATGTGATCTTAAGATATGTGTATACAGTGTGCAATGATTCAATCAAGTGAATTAATATATCCATCACTTCAAATTTTGTTTTGTTATTATTTTTTTCTCTCCTTTTCAAAAATTTTAATAGATTTAGGGGGTACAATGTGAATTCTGCTACATGTATATGTTGTATAGTGGTGAAGTCTGGGCTTTTGGTGTACCCAGCACCCGAGCAGTGTACATTGTACCTCACAGGTAACTTTTTGTCTCTCCCCCACTCCCAACCTCCCTCCTTTTGAGTCCCCAAAGTCCATTATATCACTATGCTGTGTGTCCTTCTGTAGCCATAGTTTAGCTCCCACTTATAAGTGAGAAAATGTGGCATTTATTTTTCTGTTCCTGAGTTACTGCACTTAGAATAATGCCCTCTAGTTCCATCCATGTTGCTGCAAAAGACATTATTTCATTCTTTCTTATTGCTGAGTAAGTACTCTATTATATGTATGTGTGTGTACACACACACGCGCACACACACCAACCCCACATTCCTTATCCACTCATCAGCTGATGGGCATTTGGGTTGATTCCATACTGTTGTGATTGTGAATTGTGCTGCAATAAGCACACAAGCGTAGGCATCTTTTTGATATAATCATTTCATTTCCTCTGGGTAGATAGCCAATAGTGGGATTGCAGGAGTCAATGGTAGATCTACTTTTCATTCTTTAAGAAATCGCCATGTTAATCTCCATAGAGATTGTACTAATTTACATTCTCATCAGCAGTGTATAAGCAATCTCTATTCACTGCATCCAGGCCAACATCTATTGCTGTTTGACTTTTTCGTAATAGCCATTCTAAATGGAGTAAGACGGTACCTCATTGTGGTTTTAATTTGCATTTCCATGATGATTAGTGGTGTTGAACATTTTTTCATATGTTTGTTGGTCATTTGTATATCTTCTTTAAAAAAATGCCTGTTTAGCCGGGCGCGGTGGCTCACACCTGTAATCCTAGCACTCTGGGAGGCTGAGGCGGGTGGATAGCTCAAGGTCAGGAGTTCAAGACCAGCCTGAGCAAGAGTGAGACCCCGTCTCTACTATAAATACAAAAGAAATTAATTGGCCAACTAAAAATATATGTAAAAAATTAGCCGGGCATGGTGGCGCATGCCTGTAGTCCCAGCTACTTGGGAGGCTGAGGCAGAAGGATTGCTTGAGCCCAGGAGTTTGAGGTTGCTGTAAGCTAGGCTGATGCCATGGCACTCTACAGCCCGGGCAACAGAGTGAGACTCTGTCTCAAAAAAAAAAAAAAAAAAAAAAATAATAATAATAATTGGGGTCAATCTCAAATGATGAGATTGGTGGCCATTTATTAAAATACACCTGTTTTTATCATTGTTTATAACCCATTTTATTCTTAACAGGCTGGTAGCCCAGGGGGTTTCCCCGACCCTTGCCCAAACAGAGTGCAGAGGCAGGTGCCTGGAGTATGAGAGTCTAGGAAAAGGAGGCAGTGTTTCTTATTAAAAGATTATTTTATGGTGGAACAGTTGAGAAGGTGATTCTTATGCGGGTGGTTGGGGACAAGGAAGGATTCTTGCGGCAAAGAGCCCATATCTTTGATCCCAAGTAGCTGATGAGAAGAGGATTAGTTCTATTTGAGTGTCCCTGGGTGAAAAACTAGGAAAAAAGAAGTAAACAAGAACAACTTGGAAAAAAATTTTTTTACGGTATATCATTTTGAAGTACCATCTCATTTTTCATGTATTATTGGAATATATATTTAACTGATGTTTTGAAGTGCTCATGAAGTCAAAACTGTTGAACAAATGAAGACAAAATCTGACTAGGCACAGTGGCTCACATCTGTAATCCTAGCACTTTGAGAAGCCAAGATGGGAGGACCGCTTGAGGCTGGGAGCTCGAGACCAGCCTGAGTAAGAGCAAGACCTCGTCTGTACAAAAAAATAGTAAAATTAACCAGGTGTGATGGCGCATGCCTGTTGTCCCAGCTACTAGGGAGGCTGAGGCAGAAGGATCACTTGAGCCCAGGAGTTTAAGTCTGCAGTGAGCTATGATGACTCCACTGCACTCTACCCAGGGTGACACAGTGAAACCCTGTCTCAAAGGGGGAAAAAAAAAGATAAAATCTGACTTCTCTCTCTCTTTACTGGTAGATACCTTTGCATTTTCCATCACTGTTTTCTAAGTTCTGGTTAGGGTTTGGCAGCAATATAAAGATCAACCTGAGTGTTCCAGAAGGCCAACCACCTGAGTTAATTTAGTAAGTAGGAGGCCATGTGCCGCTGGAGGAAAGGGTTGTCCACTTCCACTCATTGTTAGTGTCCTGGGTAGCCATGAGAAGAGACAGTAAAGAAGTGATATTGGTGAGTAAGTGCTGACTGCGATCACCATTTTACTATATTGTTGCTTTTTATTAGCAGCAATATTATTCTATAATTCTTTCATATAAGTCATTTCGTAAATTCTGAAAGGAATCAAGTTCTGTTTTTTGCCAATTCTGAATTCTGGCTGGGTTAGTTTATGAAAGTAAGATAGCAAACTGGCGTACACAGACAGGACATGAAAGGTTTAGGATTAAGGCCAGGAGGCAGATCTAGGGAGCACAGTGGGTCACAGAGAGTTAGACCAAAGAAGACATGTACAGTGGAGACAATGAGATATGGAATGAACTGGTAGCAACTAGAGGAACTTACAATGGTGAATGAAATAAGGTGTTACGTTAAATATTAAAACCAGAGCAACAGTAAACACCAGACCACATACTAGAGGCAAGACAATTGGTGAAAGGTTTATAATTTAGGAATCAGAACAACCATCTACATTGAAAAGGCAGATCATTGGGAGAACTGGCACCAATTACCTACAGCACGGACACCGAGACAGCAGTCTTCTCTCCTAGGCAGGAAAGTTCTTACAGGTTCTTCCTAGGCAGTAGATGCTCCTAGATGACAGCAGTCATAGAAAGCAGCAGTTCACTTTACATCTGGCAGCTCATGACTCCTGAGCATCTGGTCTAAATCACTGGAGTTTTATGGTAAGTTAGGCTCTATTAAAATCTCTTCTCTCTCAAAGTAGACAGATTTCTAGATTGTGGCCCATAAAAATCTCAATCTCTTTGTGTGCAGACATTTGGAGTTAGGTCGACTCTTAGAAGCAGATCGCTAGATTATTGTGATATGACACACCGTTTACATTTCAGAGAGATGTGTCTTGAAGCCTCCCAAAAGTCCCACTTCTGCCAATACCATTAGGACATATAATTTTCCTTCATAAAATAAAAATTTTGCCCTGGCTGGCCCATTCACCAGAAGAATTTGTTCAGATGGCTTTTTCTTTTTTCTTACTATAAGCATATGGTTAACTGGCTTAATTCATAAGTCTGAGTGATTCTGTAATGACTATTCCACCCTTATATTTTTGGGTAACACAAGTAGTTCCTTAAACCTCTTTACTTTTACTAGCAGTTCTAGCAGTTGATTAGTTTTTTATTTTTATGTCCATACCCACTTAAAAAAAATCTTTTAAAACAATAGCTTCAGGAAAGTTACCATGTTTCTAGCATGAAGTAGAGAAAAATAAACGCTCCTACAAAGCGATGGTATTGCACCTACAGAATATCACAGGACTATTTATCAATATTTTGAAGGACTACTTACTAATATTTTGAAAACGTTTGCAAATTTTTATAAGCAGAACTTACCTGTGAAACCAAATCTTACATGGAACCCTAATGTATAAAACTGTTACGGTTCCTGCTTAAAGATGGTATGAAGACATTTGTCCCGAAGTCTCTGGGGCACTTTCACAAAACGTGAGAGTTCAGAGCATTATGGTTTGAAGGCCACTGATTTAATCCAGTCCCCCCATTTTTGCAAGGGAAGAAACTCAGACTAAAAATCCCCGTGTTGATTTCTGTGGAAAGCAATCATGAGATGAATCTAAAAAGTTCAGCAAAGCCCATTCATTTGCTTTCCAGATATTTAGCTTTTAAGTCTTGATGAGAACTGGAGTGAAAACTTGGTAATTTCTCTTTTATTCTTTTTTTGCCAGATTTTCTTAGATTTTTGAAAATCTTCTCTATATTTACTCCCAAGCCTTTTGTGAGAAAGGAAGCTTTAATTTTTCTGAAGCATTAAAATTGCCTTATTGAGGAGGACTGGAGTGAATCTGTGGGAAGGTGCGGACCGTGAAGAACCCTGGAGGCTGGGGGGAGAGAGAGGTTGATGGTTTTTAGGGTGATGAGGGGTTCCTTGTGCATCACAGCCACAGGCAGTTAAGAAATGAGTAAACCAAGGCACTGACCAGTGAAGTAACTTGCTCAAAGTCATGTAGCTTGTTAGTGGCAGACAGAATTGCAACTTGATCTGCACTTTGTCAAACATTTCCATTGCCTTTTGCCTCTAACTGTTGTCTGGATAGCTATAATATTTGAGAAGATAAAGTGTTATATTTCTCAAGCAGATGACATTTCATCCTTAAATTCAAGACTTAGGTCCTATAAATTGATGTTTTTCTTTATCTTTTAAAAAATCTTAAACTCTGTAAAAAGATTCTGCTTTGAACGAGGGTACTTCTATCTGCCAAAATCATTATCCAGCTTCTCTAGTCATTTATTTTCTTGAAATTGAAATGAAACTTTTTGAACACAGCCTTACTGAATATGGATTTCAGAACCATAATAATGCTTCTTGCCTCTGCAGATTCTGAATTGATCTGAGTTTGGCAGTGAATTATGTATGTGTTATTTCAGGAATTTTGCACATGCCCTGCTTTAAACCACTGATTATTTTTGTAAAATGCTGTTGTGTGGATTTGGCTCATTCCATTGACGCTGAACTCATCAGATGGCTACATTGTCTTCTAGGAATGTGACTTGAATTAATTAAATGGCATAGGCAGCAACATCTGTTTTGTAAAGCTAGTTTAGTTTCCTAAAACTTTAAATTTTCAAATTTGCAGCTTACAAATAGAATGACGTGTATTTCTTTAATTCTATAAAAAGATTTTTGTGGAGATTTGGTGATAGCTTGTTGTAACCGTGTTTTTAACCTATTTTTATAACTTGTTTTCTTATTGTATTGTTCATGTTGGAAGCTTAATAGTCTGTGATGAATGGCTCTTAATGTTTTTAGGTCATTCATCCAGTTGAGGAACTGCAGAAAGCTTTGGACTGTCTCCTAGGAAAAAACACCTATGCACGTGCACCTAACACTCTGCATGACACTCTGCATGTCATTATGTTAACATTATTTTACTCAACATTTAGTTACACTGTGAATATAAAACTTCAGAACAACTTTAGATCTAAAAGCTTGTGAAGCTCCTCTGTGCAGATCCCCTGAATTCTTTCACCTCCTCCTTGATGTCCTTTGCTTCTCATGTGCTGTTAAATACATTAATAATGTTGCTGACTATGTAGTAAAGTTACTTTTCTTCATACACAGCTTATAGACTTAGAGACAATTTGCATCACCATTTTAAAAATTTTATGATGTTGATTTATGTATGTATCATTTTTATTTCCCTCCGTTATTGTCTATTTTTATTCTTTTTTCTCATCCTTACAATTTCTTTTTCAATCAGGGAAATGTATTCATCTCAGGATTTCTTGATTTGTTATCACAACCTTTATTTGGAAACATTTGATAACCAAAATTTATAAATAGTTTTTATGGTATTACAGTAAACGTATGCTTACCTGACATGATCTTGTGGAAGTTCTTTCCTCTATGCTTTCTGTGTGTAATATTTTCAAATGATTATTTTCAATTTGGGATAGAGTATTTTAAAAAAAACTGAGCATTTGGTAGAGATAGGTACTCTGATATGCCAAGCCACGGGGGCTCCTTTACCATACTAGTGGATGTGATCCAGTAGTCTTTGTACAGTCAGTTTTCTTTTACAGTATGGAATCTTGCCTGTGACTTCAAGGCTAGCATGGGTATTTACTAATTAATCTTGAGGATGGCTGTTCTTCTTTTGTAACCTCCTATCTCTATATCTAATCTGTACTTATTTTGAACTCAGAAGATGGGCCCTTTTGCCCTCCCCACCCCTCTTGTGTTAAATTATAACTATCACATCTACTATGTAATAGGGATTTTTATGATATTTTGTACACCCCCAGCCTTTTATTTCAAAAATTTAACTTGCTGACTAGTACTCTTTTATTTCATCAATTACCTTTAATTCTTAAAAAAATTCAAATTTATTGATTAGAAAATAAATTGAAGCTCAGTGAGGACACTGTCTTTAAAGGGTGCTTCATATAGACTTAGTAGGTTTCATGCACCAGAACTGTTTTGCTTATTGTTTCTTTCCCTCCCAGTGGGCTACAGGCTCATTGAGGAGTCTACCTGTATATTCTTCTATTAGCACTGTTGACATAGTGCCTGCGAAATAATTCAGCAACAGTTGAGCAATTGATAGTTGAGTGAATTCCCAAGAGTTTTACAATTTAGACCTGACAGGAAAGATTATTTTTCTTCATTTGTTTTTCTTGATGTTTCAAATTATTTTGAACTACAAATGGTATTTTACTAGTAAGTGTGATAATTTATTGTGAATATAATTAATGTCTTGGTTTAGCATCATTTATGCAGTGTGTGATGAGGAAGGTGGCTGTAGTATACTAAATTGTCAACATTGTAAAAAGTACAAAAGTGCTTTGGAAATGGTGAATGACTGATTACATGACCACTGTTGCTTTTTTCCTGGTTTAAGAAATACATGCGACACTAAAAAAAGGCACAGGATTGATGTCACTTTATTAAATCTTGTGTTGGTAAGAGAATTTAATCACATGTGATTTTGTTAATAGGCTACTTAAAATGGTTTGTTTGTCCTCCTTTTATTTCAACCATGACAAAGTATTTTGGTTCTCTGCTGCTTTAAATTATATTACCTAGAAAACAGTCTAGCTTAGAAAATGCTCACATAACCGTGAACTCAAAATTATTTTCCTGAGGAAATTTGCCCTTCTAATTGATGCTCTTTAGTGTAGTAGTTTTAGCTGATTAGCTTCTTAAATGTTGGAGCATGATGTTAGGGCAGATATATTTCTTTCTTTTTTAAAAAAGTTAATTTTTAATTATTGGTGTCATCATAGCTCACACTGCATGCAGCCTCAAATTCCTGGGCTCAAGCAATCCTGTTTCAGCCTCTTGAGTCGCTGGGACTGCAGGGTGTGCCACCATGCCTGGCTAATTTCTCTATTTCTTGAAGGGCAGAGGAGAGTAGGTTTTTGATACTAGGCCAAAAGATTATTTCCCCTGGAACAGGTTTGAATTTTTAAAAAAATGGAAATAGTGTTTAGTAAGTATGTGAGTCCCAGTCTTAAAATTTGATGACTGTTTAACAAAATGGGAACTTATTTTCTTGCAAGTGCTTTAGGGCGATCACTACAAGTAAAAACTTGGGCATTTTATGAAAGTATTTTCTCACAGATTAATGTTTAAAAGTCAGATGATAAGCTTCTTTAGGCCTCAAGGGTGACCTAATTTAGTATTCCTAAATAAGAACTTACTGTTTCTTGCAGATGAGGATATTGCCGTAGGAAGCTATTTGACATAAAAATAAAGTGTGCGTGAGGACTGTGTCACTTTACTGTAAACTCTTTTCTTGATTTTCTTAAGCAGAAATGGCTGAGATTAGGTTTACAAAGTCTATTAAAATCAAAGCTTGCTTTTCTGTGTAGAATAAAATGTGTTTTTTTGACTGCCTGGTACTAAATAAAATGGCCCTGCCCTCTCATGTAAAAGCTGATGGAGGACAGAAGATGGAAGAGATGGGCAAAGAAAATGGGCCAGTGTGGAATCACGAGGTGGCCAGTATCAGATTCTTAGAGGTTAGAACTTAAGTTATGACAACAATAACTAATATTCAAGCTGCTTCTCACTTGAAACACTACTTCCCGGACCCCATGAATGGAGTTGTCAGATAAATCTCAAAGTGCAGAGGCAGGTCTAAACTTCTCTAGGGAGTCTGAGAAGAGAAAGCAATTTATCTATTTGGGGTTGATAAAAACTTTGCAAAAGTGGGTGAAAATACTGCCTTTAAAGAAGAAGTGGATTTTAGTAGAAGAGAAGGAAGGAAAAGGTATCTAAGCTTAAGACAACACAACATAAGAAATGCATAAACTTTTTCGGGTGGGATAATACATTGAATACCCTTGGATCACTTGATCATAGAATTTTGTGTCAGCAGGGGAGAAAAAGGTAGGTTGAGACCAGATTGTGCTACAAGATCAATGCTATAGTTCAGATCTAAGTAGGAGAAAAACTTGAAATAATTTAAAAATAATTTTTTTCCATTGTAGTTCTGTAGTATTTTTTTTTTTTTTCACTTTTAACAGTCAGTAAAAAATTATTGGGTTCTTGATGTGTGGAAGGAAAGTAACAAATACGTCATGTGTTGGTTATCTGCCATACATAAACAAACACTGTTGATGACATTTTTATTGTTAATGAGCTTGTGCTTTCATAGACATTTTCTAAGTAAGTGTTCTCCTATGTAAAAATTTCTTATCAAAGGAAATTTTCGCTTTTATGTGAAGATGTTAATTTTTTTGGCTTTCTGTAAAAGAGGATGGATTGCTGGGTGATAAATGCCAATTTGAAATGTTAGACGCCTTTGATTAAAAAATCATAAAGTGTTGCTTTCTAATTTTCATGATTTTTAGCTAGTAGCTGCTGAGTAACTGCTTTTGAAGCGGTTGGAGCTCCCATTTTTGTCCCTAAAGAACATCTTACTGATGAAAATAGAGTAGTGGTTGTGCTAAATGACTGAGAATGGACAAAAAGATAAAGCGGAGAACAGAGATAGAGTTCCTCATGGCAGTGGGCCAGAGGCCTACTGACATTTACAGATAACCGAGGAAAGTGAGTGGTGTGCTTCTTGTGCTGTCGGATAACTGCCTGAGCTGTGCTAGTTAGCGAGACCAGCCCTTCTGCTATGTACACAGTTGCATTTTGGCGGTGAGGCTGCAGGACTGCTGCTGTATTTTCATCCACTGGAACACAGTGTAATTTTAGGGATCACATGGGTGGAGGTTTAGACTAAAGTAAAGTGAATATGTTATTTATCACCAGCAAAGAATATGCTTTGGTTTTAGAGAGACACTGAACTGATGTTCTGTCTTACAGTTTGTGTTTTAGGTTTGTGTGGTTACAGTTCACACTGCTATGTATATATCTTTGAAAGATTCCCATCAATATGTATGCCTGTCAAAATAAATTATTAATGTAGATAATTAGATATAAATACCTTTATATTTTGAAGCCATGGCTACATAATACTAAAATTAATTAATGCATTTTTATTAATCCAGTAGTGCCCTACCAAACATACAAAAATTTTAACCAGTTCTGAACTACCAAAAAGATAATTAAAATTGCATCATGTATTAAAAAAAATTTCATCATGTATTAATAAATGCATCCTAAATTATCAGCACTATTTCTTTTCTGACTATTTTAAATTTAGAGGGAAAGATTAAGAGAGATTTTTGATTGAATAAATTATTGTTGGTGATACTTGCTTTGCCTTTTGTTTACATGTTTGGTTTTAGTTAACAAGAAGTTTTAGTCTTTGCTAGAAATTCTGTTATTCAGTTCTATAATCTACTTCTCTGTTATTTCTCTACCCTAATCACAAGTTTTATTACCACAATTTTGGAAAGAAAGCACTCTTATCTCATGCCTCATTTCTTTGGGTGTAGAAACTGAATTTAAAGGACTATTGAGTTGCCGCTGGAGACTGGGGCAGTCATACTTTTTTGTTAATTGCACCTTGTTTATTGGCCCTCCATTTCAGTTTTCCTCTGTGGAAACACCCAGAGGGACATCTATGGTGCTCTTGGGTAGCATGTAGGCTATACAAGTTTTGGCTCTCCAAGGCAAGGTCAGGTTTAAAAAAACTTTAAAAAATGTAATTTAAAAATTAGGTTAGATGGGTTAAGCTAGCATTTGTTTTTCATTGCCACTTGAAAGATTATCCATTGGTTATAATTTTCTCTTTGTGTAAGGTTTATACTGTTTATGTATCTGGGTGATACATGATTCAGTGTGAGTAATTTTTTTCTCTTTTCTGATATAAGGTTAATCTCTTCGCATTGACTCTTTGCTTATTCTGAAACTGCTGTTAAATATCCTTCTCTCTCAGAACCTTGTTATCTTGCCTCCATAGTATGTATTTTTAAAAACTCTTTGTCTCTGCAACTTCCTGGCTAAATTCTTCATTATTATTTTCTAGTTCATTAATTACTCTTTAACATTTAAACTTTATGCCTCTGTTCAATTTTTCATTTTCATTGCTTATTTTAAAATTATTTAAAACTTATTTTAAATTAAAATATTCATTTTCAAGCTAATTCTTTTTTATTTATACCTAGTCTTATTTCACTTGTGCTTGTTTTATGATTTTTTCCCTTTTATAGAAGAAATTTTATAAATTTATTTGTCTTTTAGGAACTTGTAAGCGTACTATTTCAGGTATTTTCCAGACTTTTCTGTTTCTTTTCTTTCTTTTGTGTTTTTTTTTTTTTTTTTTTTTTAATTTTTTAGAGACAGAGTCTTACTCTGTCACCCAGGCTGGAGTGCAGTTGTGTGGTTGTAGCTTACTAGAGCCTTGAACTCCTGGGCTCAAGCAGTCCTCCTGAATAGTTGGGACTACAGGCATGTGCCACCATGCCTGGCTAATTTTTTCTTTTTTTCTGGAGAGATGGAATCTCACTATGTTGCCCAGGCTGATCTGCAACTCCTGGCCTGAAGCAACCCTCCCGCCTCAGCCTCCCAAAGCGTTGGGATTACACGTGTGAGCCATCATGCCTGGCCCAGACTTTCCTGTTTCTATCTGTATTTGAAAGGATTTCCAGTCAGCCAGGCTGTTGGATGGTGTGGCTTAGACCCCAGTCTTCACACTTTCCTAGGCACTCAGCTTCTGAGAAGCTGTATTTCCTGGAAGCACACACAGCTGCCTTACCCCTAGGCAGCTATTTGCAGCAGTTCATTTTCAGCGCAGTCTCAACCCTAGTCTCTGATCTCTGCTTTTTGTTCCTGTTTCCATAGGAGCTGACACTTAGGCCTCCACTGGTATCCTTCTGAAACTGGAACCCAGCAGGCCTACATCTTCTGTCTCTCTTATTGTTATGTGTTTCTGTTTTATGGTGATACTGGTCCTTTTTTTCCCCCCCTTCTTTGTTTTAGGGTGGGCATGTCTTTAATTTCTCTTCCTATATTTTATCCATCATTACTATATATTTGGAGCATGGTGTGTTTTTAAAGCAATTTATGATGCCATCTTGACAGGAAGTCCTGAGGTTTATATTTTTAATTATAAGTAAGGTAATTTTTTAAAAATGGAATGATTTCTAGCTTTTTGTATTTTAGTCATACCTAATATTTAACACTCTTGGTTTTTCTAAACAATCTTATGATTTTTTTGTGTTCTGTAGGACATACAAATTTTTCCCCCTGTGCAGTTTAGCC
Organism: Lepilemur ruficaudatus; assembly: GCA_963574885.1. Lineage (NCBI taxonomy): Eukaryota > Metazoa > Chordata > Mammalia > Primates > Lepilemuridae > Lepilemur > Lepilemur ruficaudatus. The sequence goes on along the minus strand of CAUYRT010041059.1, from coordinate 82,472 downwards.
AAAATTTATTTAGCTTTGTGCGCTTTTTATTTTTGCAGTACTTCTGAATGTGGTTAAAGTGAATTTGATCAAGTGTGAGAATTTGCAATTGAAGTAGTCTTGAGTGATTTTTACCCTCCCTGTAATGATTAGGAAATACCCTCTCCTTAAAAAGAAGTAGGGATATGAGTATAGCACAGGGTTTCTTCTTTTATTCCCTTTCCTTCCACTTCCTCTTCTCCTTCTCTCTTGTCATTTACATCTACCTCTATAAAAAATGGAGATAGGAAAGATTCTGATTGAACAGTCTTATTTATGTTCTGGTTATTTGTAGTTTTATAAATTGTTAGAGGGCTAGAAAGTTAATTGGAGCTTTTAATAAAGAAATTGAACTATGTTAATGTTTACTTGCTAATTACTTTACGCAATCATCTTTAAGCTTTGTACAGCTTCTCAATTGAGTTCACTGTTAAAGGTTTTTCTTAGGAGACACTTGTCAAGTGATCAGTTTACTTGTGAATTGCATTTTTCCTTTGGACTGGAGGCAATTCTTGATTGTCACTCTACTATTCCCATGATTATTTTCTTTTCTTGACAAGTTGATATGTAGTTTTCATTCCTTTCTGCTTTTTCCTTTAATTTTGGGAATTCTGATTATTAGGAAATCTTATCTTTTTTTTTTTTTTTTTTAAAGGGAGTTATTGGTGACTATGAGGAACTGGTTTTTCCTGAGAGGTTCTACGGAACTGGTTTTTCCTGAGAGGTTCTACTTTACACTAAATCTTCATCTTAACTAGATTTAAGTTATAATAGTGTATACTAATAATGTATTTAGATAAACTACTTGAGAATTGTTTCTGGAGGAATATTGAAAAATAATTAAATGGCTCACATTTCAAGTTACTTCTAAAATTATAAATTAATATGTAGATCTATTCTCAGTTGAAATTTGTGTTTATTTAAAGTTTAGATTTGTAGTTTCTGAAACAAAGCATGGACAATATAGTACTTTTATTACATTGAAAAATATTTTTGATTATTTTTAAAATAAATGTTTCAAAAGTTTTTTTTTTGATTTCAGAATATTAATGGACAAAAATGTTTTTGTTACTTGGATCGCTCTTGTGATACTGAGTCACAGCTGTAAGTGTGCCCATCACCCTAATAGTAATGAACACTTACAGCTGTGATTCCTCCTGCCTGCCCACCCGCTTGATTTTCAATGAGTTTTACTTCCCTCTGCGCACATGTGTGCCCATTGGTTAATTTCAGTTTAATAGAGTACATGTGGTATTTGTTTTTTGCATTCTTGAGATCAAAATTATTTTTATTTTAGCATTGGAGTACAGAAATAAGGACCAGTTTTGCTTATTTCCTTAAATTGTCTTTTCTTTGTCCTGGAAATTGAAGAATCTTGAACTGTCCAACTTCCTGAATAGGTTTGTTTAACATGTTGACATATTCATGTTCCCTGTATATGTCATATGACTTGAGGAAGAATAGTGCTGCATCCCTAGAATAAGTCCTGTGATACCATTGAGAATAAAACCTTTATACTAATAAAGTAGTATATTCTGTTAAGATTTTATTTTCCTCTTTTTGAATGTGTTTAAGTGAGATTGTAATTTTCATTTCTGTTGTTTTGCTTTTGCATTCATATTTGTATTTGTTTTCTTTTACTTTTCCTTCATTTACTCTCTTTTAGATTAAGCAGGTAGAAATCCCGCTTGGTAGGTTTATCTTTAAAGCATACATAGCTAACATAGATATTACAGAGTTAAATTCTCTCTCTCCAGCTACATTGGCAGTTTTCAAATTTTGGTACACTTGCTCTGTCATTTGGGAGGTAGGAAATGCCTGGCAACATGGGATATGGGGATCTGTTCATGAAAGGGAGATGTGTAGAGGGCACTGGTTGTAAAGAGGCTATAGCTGTCACCCTTCCATAACCTTGGAATTTTATTACTGTTGTTTTTTGCTTTTTAAAATTGTTTTAAGGGTATTAAACCTTTAAAATAATATTACCTTTACCATTTTATCTGCTTTCCTAGCATTTTGAATATTAACTATTTTAACATACTCAATTTAACTGCTTTCTATTTATTGTCCTTATTAACTAAGAAAGTTAATACTATTTTAGGTAGGATAAAAATTATTAATGTTTTGGGTGTATTTTTCTCTTCTTTGCCTTCCCTTTGATAGCTCCTTGGTGATTTGAAATAATTTGCCTTTTTACTTTTGATGGTGTGTAGTACTTTTTAATTAAACCTAGATTTCTCTGCCCTTAAAAATTCTCATTTTTTGAGAGTTAAAAACAGATGCATGTTTAAATGCCAAGTTTGATTAGTGTTACACCACTGATCTTTGAGAGCGCTGGTGTACTTAATAAACTCTAGGTAAATAGTAGTTAAAGGATAGAATTTTGCTTGAGGTATTTGATGGGAAGTGGCTGTTTCTTGACTGAACTAAGCAGTGATTTTCAAGGCAAGCAACAGAAACATACTAGGATAGGAAAGTATCATTTTCACTGACAAGTTCAAATTGTATTGTTTTCACATATTTAAAATAGTACTGCACATCACAATTTATGCTGTAATTAAAACGAGTAAACCTTTTAGCATGAAATGCAAAGGAGTACTTACTTTTGATGAATTGATTTAACAAAAAATATCAGATTGTTTGACAAGTTGCCTAAATGATAATGTTTTGGATTGCTTCCTGAAAAAAAAACAGGACTTGAAGCTGTTGATGTAAGGCATATGTTGTATAATAAGGAAGAATGTACTTTTATTCAGATTTGATGCAGTGAGCAATTTTTCTGTATTTCTCAAGCTTCATACTTAACAAAAATGAACAAAGTTGAAAATGATTTCAAAGCAATACTTCTTCCTTTGAAAATTGTGACAAACTAAGTCAAACATTACTATAATTCATTCATAATAAAAACTGTCAGAAGAATAGTAGTGGGGAACATGATAAAATTACATCTACAAAACTTGATAAAGAGTGTTTATAAAAATCCTATAGCTAAGATTATTTTTAATGGTGAAGGACTGAATACTTTTCTGCCTAAAATCAGGTATAGGGCAAAAATAACTGCTTTTGCCATTCTTATTCAATATAATGCTAAAAGATCTAACTTGTGCAGTAAGTTAAGAAAAAGAAATAAAAGATACAGATCAGAAAGAAGGAAATAAAACTGTCCCAATTTGCAGATAACATGATTGTTTACATAGAAAATCCCAAGGAGGCTGGGTGCGGTGGCTCATACCTGTAATCCTAGCACTGTGGGAGGCTGAGGCTGGAGGATTGCTTGAGCCCAGGAGTTTGAGGTTGCAGTGAGCTATGATGAGTACACTGCACTGCAGCCTGGTGACAAAGTGAGACCCTGTCTCCAAAAAAATAAAAAAGAGCCCGGAATCCCAAGGAATCTTAACAACAAACCAACTCAAAAAACCTCTTAGAACTAAGAAGTAAGTTCAACAAGGTCATAGGATACAAGGTAAATATACAAAAATCAATCAAATTTCTGTATACTAGCAATGATCATATGCACACCAAAATTAAAAATACAATACCGTTTATAATTGCTCAAAAAAAAAGGGCCGAGTGTGGTGGCTCACGCCTGTAATCCTAGCACTCTGGGAGGCCGGGGCGGGTGGATTGCTAAAGGTCAAGAGTTCGACACCAGCCTGAGCAAGAGCGAGACCCCGTCTCTATTAAAAAAAAAGAAATTAATTGGCCAACTAAATATATATATATAGAGAAAAAATTAGCCGGGCATGGTGGCGCATGCCTGTAGTCCCAGCTACTCAGGAGGCTGAGGCAGAAGGATTGCTTGAGCCCAGGAGTTTGAGGTTGCTGTGAGCTAGGCTGACGCCATGGCACTCTAGCCCGGGCAACAGGGTGAGACTCTGTCTCAAAAACAAAACAAAACAAAAAAAACCCCACCACACTTAGGTTTAAATCTAACAAAGTGTGAGTCTCATGCTGAAAACCACACATGGCTTTTCAACCATCATCCTGTAGTAATTGGACATCCATACTCAAAAAAAAAAAAAAAATGTGTCCTGACCTAAGTCTCACACCTAATACAAAAATCAATTCAAACCAAATCACAGACTGAACAGAAAATGTAAATTATAAAACTTTTGCCAGGAAAAAAAAAAAAAGAAAAAATCTTTGGGATCTAGGATCAAGTAGAGTTCTTAGACCTGATACCAAAAGCACAATCCATACAAAGATAAATTGTACTTTATCAAAATTAAAAATTTTTGCTCTGCAAAAACCTCTTTGAGAGTATGGAAAAAGCTACACAGTGGGAGAAAATATTTGCAGACCACATATCTGACAAAGAACTAGTATGTAGAATATATGAAGATTTCTCAAAACTCAGTAGTAAGAAACCAAATAGTCCAGTTAGAAGGTGGGCAAAAGACATGAAGAGACATATACACATGACAAGTAAGCACTAAAAAAGATGTTCAATACCTTTAGCCATTATGGAAATGCCATTTAAAACTACAGTGTGCTGTCATTACACACCTGTAAGAATGGCTGAAATAAATGTGACAACACCAAATGCTGGAGAGGATGTGGAGAAACTGGATTACTTCTGTTTTGATGGAGAGACTGTAAAATAGTACAGCTACTCTAGAAAATACTTGGCAATTTCCTAAAAAATTAAGCATGCAACTACCATACTGTCTAGCAGGTATGCTGCTGGATATTTATCAGAGAAGTCAAAATGTATGTTACACAAAAACCTAGACATCAGTGTTCATAGCTTTGTTTGTAAAAGGCCACACTGGAAACAACCCAGATGTCCTTCAGTGGGTTAAAGATTAAACTGTATATCTATACAATGGAATACTACTGATTAATAAAGAAAATTTTTTTTTTTTTTTTTTTTTTTGACAGAGTCTCGCTCTGTTGCGCGGGCTAGAGTGCTGTGGTGACAGTCTGGCTCACAGCAACCTCAAACTCCTGGGCTCAAACGATCCTCCTGCTTCAGCCTACCGAGTAGCTGGGACTATAGGTGTGCACCACCACATCTGGCTAAGTTTTTCTGTTTTTAGTAGCGATTGGGTCTCACTCTTGCTCAGGCTGGTCTTGAACTCCTCTTCTCAAGGGATCCTTCTGCCTTGGCCTCCCAGAGTGCTAGGATTACAGGCATGAGCCACCATGCCTGGAGAGAACCAACTCTTGGTACACGTAGTAGTAACCTGGATAAATCTCTGGAAAATTATGGTGCGTGAAAAAGCAAATCCCAAAGGTTACATACTGTGTGATTTCATTTTTATGGCATTTTGGAAATACCAAAGTTATGGACATGAGAGATCAATGAATGTCAGGATGGTTCAGGAGAGGTGGGAGGTGGGAGGAAAGCTGATATAGCTGTAAAGGGGACCATGAGGGATCCCTGTGGTAATGGCAGTGTTCTGTGACTTGACCATCAATGTGAGTGTCCTACTGTACTGTAGTTTTGGAAGCAGTTAACGTTGAGGGACTTGAATAAAGGGTACATGGGATCTTTTGGTATTATTTTTTAAAACTGCATGTGGATCTATAATTGTCTCAGAATTTAGCTAGTTTTAATTAGCTTCTTGGTATCTGTATATGTTGCTGGCTACATAAAGTTTGAACTCAGATCATTATCTATTTTTGGGACTTTCCATCCTTTATTAGTTGTTAGAAATTGAGTATCTTGAACGATGCGTATCCTTTAATCTTGGCATAGATTTTTTTTTCCCTTTACTTTTTTTGCATGAATAGTTACCTATCTTCAAACTGCTCAAAAAAACATGGTTTTAGAAATGTAAAATTGATCTTGTTAGCCATAATATAATTAATTTTTCTTTTATGTTTAGAATTTCTTTTTATGACTAATAATAGCAGCTGTGACATGACAGTGATTTTATAATTTGTTAATTATGTTATGTAAAATGTAATACTAGTGAGGAGCCAATAATGTTGCTGTAGTCCTGAAAAACCACCAATAAATCCAATGAAGGAGTGAGAAAAGTGACACTATTGTTGGCACTCTGAAATTCTGCAGGGACTTTCATTGTAGCTAGAATCAACCCTGTCTTCTTGCTGTGTTCAAGAGGCTTTTCATTGATTTCTGTTGACAAGAAAAGCCTTTTTTAACTTAAAAAAGAAAAAGAAAAAAGGCAGTACTCTCCAGGCTCTGTGTATTATTAAGATCTTTTAGTAGTGAGTTGCTCTTTCTCTGGGAAATTGGCTGTTAAAGTCAGAGGGAACTCTTAATAGTTTGCATGGTGTTTGATTAAATGGAACAGTTGGATCAGCACAGATTCCAGATTTAATGGAGCAGATATTCACCTCGATACATCCCTCATGATTAGCATAGTTGTATTTTTTATTTTATAGAAATATAATTTTAGGATATACTATTTTACATTATAAAATAAAAGAAGCATTTTAAAGAAAACCTGATAAAGTGAACTTTTTTGGGGAAAGACTTTAAAACATATTATTAAAATATAACCTATAAATAAAACAATATGTGTTCAGCATTGTGGGATAGTTTATAGTCCTAAGGAGATCAGAACTGACTCTCTGAGGAGATCAAACTAACTGTAATACTGGAAAATGACAATGATAGCTGCTGACATTGTAGTGTTATTTGTGTGTAAGGCTTTGTTCAAAGCACTTCTTATGCATTAGCACATTTTATGATTGCTGTGAGGTGTAGGGACTGTACTATAATTTCTTGTTCGACAGGAAACTGAAGCATGGAGAGAGATCATGTCATGTCATCTCCCAAACCAAGGGGCATGTAAGGAGTAGAGGAGGGCGTTTGGCTCCACGGTCTTTGGTCTTAGGCACCACTTTATATTGACTTCTGCAGGGAAATAAGACTATATATGTCTGTAATAAAATGTGAAATTTGACTACATATGTAGTAGGCTGGAATCTGTGAACCGAGTCAGTAAGGCAGCTTGGCAAAAACAAAAAACCAGGGCAAGTGTGGGTGGGGAAGTGATAGCCGCCTGAGCACAAAGCACTGGGTATTAATAACCATGCTGTGTGCAGCAGAGCAGGGAGCAGCTGTTTGGAGATGAAGGTTTGCTTGGAGAGCGGTAGAAAAGATGGGTTAGATTAGTTAGGGAAAGAATTTTGAATTGAGAAGTGTGGACTTAACACATTTCCTAGGTTGCTGTTTAGAGAAACATCAAAATTATATCACAGATGCATTAAATATGGACTTTCAGAACTAGAGGAGATTATAATGATTATCTTTATATCTTTGTTCTTTAGGCTGTTTGCCTCTATCCTAAATTTTGTATTTTGGGTTTTGACCTTTTACCTCCTGATTGTTCAGAGATAGGGTGGTACAGTGAAACAAAAGCAGTAAACCCAGTATCGCAAAGCTTGGACCATAGTACCAGACTTTTCACTTTCTAGCTGTAATGACCTTTAATGGGTTACTTAACCATTTGAGATTTATTCTCCTCAGCTGTATAATGGACTTAGTATCACATGCTTAACTCAGGTTTTCTGTGACAGTTAAATATGATATTTTAAGGCTTTTAACTTATTGGATCTGTATAAATTATTTCTGAAGAAACAATTTGCTATGTAATAAAGGCCCTAAATAGTAATGAAAATGCAAGTCTACAGATTGTAGTATGTTGTCATGACTCCCCCACACTGTGGTGTGTGTAAGGAAGGCCTTGCTTCTTTCTGTAAATCTGCTGTCTAATCTCTTCTGGCTTTAGGTTTTATGCCTCACTGATTATTTTGATTCATCAGGTGTGATCAGGTCACAGGGAACTCAGTGAAGTAGGGGGGAAAAACATAAAGATATGTAACTAAATAAAATATTATATACATAATGATGTTTCATATTAAATAATTATAGCTAGTCTGTGGCAATTCAAAAGTGATTATTGCTGCTTAGGGAAAATGGGAAGGCTTTGTGGAGGAGGTATTATTTGAAAATGATGAGGTTTGAAAGAAGGGTGTGATAAGGCACTAAAATGAAGAGAGAGAGTATTTGGGGTTTCAGGAGAAAGGAATACAATGAATAAAGGCATGGAAAAAGAAAAGCGTGTGATGAAAAAAAAATGGTATTTTTATAATAAGTGTGCCTGACCAGGAGTAACAGGAAATAGATCAATAAGGTAGGATGGGACCAGATTACTGAGGGCCTTGATTGAGATACGAAGGCATTTTGGCTTCAGCCTGTTGTTACATGTCATGGTCAGCACTCACCCTAGTAGCAGTTATAGACTTACAAAGATACTTGTTACAAACTTGTAACATTTTTGTTGGATTTTACACTTTAGGAATTAACTTGTATTACAGTGGTCAAGAGAGTCTTGTTATCCATAGTCTAATTAATATATAGGTTTCCTGTATTTTGAAAAAGAAGAAAGATATTTTTTGCCTTAATTGGTTAATTTTAGTTATCCAAAATTACAACTTTCTACTGACTTGTAGGAGAAAATTTTGTAGTTTTTCGTAGCTCGATTAAAATGAATCTGATCTTCACCAGTTTGGCTTTTTACCAAATGTGGTATTTCAAGACTAAAGATGTTTGTCTGTAAAAATTTTTTGGTGTACATTTTTGATAGAATTTATGTGATTTATTGTATGCAAAACAAATATTATAGGGGTGTGGACTTTTCTTAGGCCTCTTGCAATTCACTAACACAGGAGACACTTCCTGTGAAGGTATTTCTAATGTATTCTTTTGAAACTCAAAACACTGTTTCCTTGTGAAAAATTTCACCACCATGCACAATACTATTTCCAATAGGCATGGGTCATAAATATTTGGTAATGATTGTCAAATAAGCCTTTCACAGTATTGAAACTTTAATAGGAATGACTTTTAGTTCTCTTGTAAAACTGAGAATGCCAATTTAAGTGATAAATAGTTAATGGTTTTTAGATATGTGATTTAAATCAAAATAATGGCTTTTATTGACTTTTTTCTTTCTCTCTCTTTTTTTTTTTTGGTGAATATTTGACATCAGAAAAATAGTTTAAACCTGCAGCTTAGATAGAGATGTCTGGTATAATTGACATCTCCGGAAATTGTTCATGTTCAAGGTTTAGATAAATGATTTATTGTTACTCTACTGTTATTTTGAGTATTTGCCACAGAATTTTTTTCTTAAGCTGTGTTTCTTTGAAGCCTAAAGTTTTGTTATTCTTATTGTTTCCTGGAAAACCTCATTTCAGCGACAGATTTGATTCAAAGTGAGACATTGGCTTTTTGCCACCTCTCTTAAAAACATCCCTCTCTTCATTATTATACAAACCCCATGTTTCCTGAAAGTATAGTTTCCATTTATGCACTTTTAGACATTTTCATTTTGCATACCATCCATGTTCTGTAACTGCTGATTTACCCCTATTAGTTTTCTTTAATATTGCAATTGAATATCATCCACCAAATTTGCTGCAGATTGATTGTAATTGTTCTGAAAGTTTAAAGTTTAACTAAAGATTGTGGCAACTTTACCAAGGGAGTCTGACTTTCTGAACATTGAATAGCCTTCTTCAGTGTGTTCTCTGTACATCGGTTGAAACCCCGTATTTGTTTAATCAGTTCATTGTACCACTGAAACAGTGGCACAGTGAGGTTAGATTGGAGGCGGTAATCCTTCTTAAATGAGGCTTAAAGGGAGTTGGCATGGCGGTTTGTAAACTGTATTTGGAGCTTTGCTGCCTTCCACTAAGTGTAATGTTACAAACCTTGGGATTTTGTGCTAACCCAGTTATCTTAAAGACAGTCGTCTCATTTGTTGAGAAAGCCAACGTATGTATTTTTCTTTTTCTTCATTGTCTTCATTATACACATATACACACACACATGCACACATCCTTTTTCTACACAAGGAGAATTTATAACCCATTTAGAGAAATACTCTGTTGGTTTTTTTCCCTTTTCTAAAAAAGTAGTGCTGCCTAATTTCATAGAGTCCTATAAATTTTTAAAAATAAATAAACTTTCAGATATTGTAAACATATTAGAATATTTGTCTTATGGTTGAAAAATGACATTTCACCTTAATGAATGTTTTGTTGTGTTACAAAATTGACTTAAAGGTCTCAGTGCCAAAGTCCATGCTTGTTTATAAATGCTAGGAATTGGTCATTTAGGATTTTATGAGATGTTCAGGATTTGAAATTTGATATTTTAAAGTCACATGTCATTCTTGGCAATACCTAGTCATTTTACTTTGGTATATTTTATGATATACCTTAATTCAGTTTTATGGGTTGATACTACAAATTTGTCTTTTAAAACATAGTTTACCAGTCTGATATTTAAGTATCACTGAATTGAAGAAGTTGCTCATTGGTGATGTTTAATTTAAAAACTGTATTAGAATATTTATTTTCCCACAAAGTGGTTTGTGAAAAACTCAGAAGTTTTAGTGCAAATGTAATCTCTAGAGCTGCTTTAACCGCCATGAATTATTTCCCAGTATTTTAGACCCATGTAGGAGCTGTTATTATGTAAACTTGTCAGTTCTGGACTTATTGTTTTCGCATGTCTCTGGTCCTTTTAAAAGTTGGTTGTACTATGTTTAAATCAGCTTGTCTCTCAACAGATTTTGGTGATTTCTTTTTTCAAGTTTGTAAACTCTAGGAAATACATGCAATAATACATCCATTTTTTTCCTTTGGTGCGTATTCACTGCCTGCCTGCTGTGTGCTAGGCAGTGTGGTTACTAAGACACAGTTTTTAACCTCAAGTAGCTTAAAATCTCAAGAGGGAGATAAACATGCCTACCTTTGTGTAGTACATGAAGAGCAGCGTGTTAGCAGAATGATCGAAGTGCTCTGGAAGTGTCCTGCAGGAATGGCAGGTGAGAGGAGGGTGGGAAGAATTTGGGCAGGGGTGTCCTTGGACTGTGACCAGGATTTTGGGGTGGGGAGAGTAAACGTGATAATATGTCAGAGTCCACTGGTTTACAAATTTTGTTTCTTGGATCTCTAACTTATTTGCCTTTCTGCCTTTTGACTTGTCTAATGTTGGGAATGATAAAGTAGAGAATGAGAAATGGACATTGTCAGAGAGAGAAAGGGTAGAATTTACTGGAGCAGTAAGCTCTAGGAAATGGGAAGAAGTACAGAAGTGAAGGGTTTGCTTTAGATAAGAGCAAAGCCATATCATCTGTAGTGTAAGAGAGAAGGCAGACTATGGAGTACAGAGGCAGATAGGTGGTAGATGTGGAATGTGGAATTTCTTGTTCGGTGGTCTCTAACCGTCATTGAAAAAGAAAGCAAGGTCATCAGTTGAGAGCAAAGATAGAGGAAGAGGTGTCAGAAGTCTGTGGAGAGTGCATAAGAAAATGGTTAGTTATAGTCATATAGGAGAATGATTAAAAGTGAAGGATCTGTGGACAATGGTAAGGACCCATTTAACATGCGGTTATACCTTTAGGAAAAGTAAGACCAGTTTGCATGGGTTTGGGTTTTTTCTAGTCGCATTTGGCTGCACAGGTTTAGGCACAGATTAGGTGGGGAGATGGATTTAAGTAGAGTTTTGCTACTGTAAACAACGAAATGAAAGAGGGCCAAGTGAGATGAAGGCATGTGCACGGGAGTGATTATGATGACTGGCAACAGAATTTAAACTTCTCGGGAAAGCACGAAGGAAGTGAGGAGTAGAGAAAGGTGGGTCGAGCCTGTGGAGTATAAACTCTAAGGAGTTTTTCAGGTCCCCAGAGTTCGTTGTGAAAATAGTAATCTACAATATGATTTTAGGTCCTAGCGTTGGAAGTAACAGTATGTTTAAACAACCAAAAATTTTTGATGAGATTCTTGAAGTGTTCTGATTTAAGAAAATCATAATCTGAAGAAGTATCTTAAGATTTTGTACATTTTGGTCCAACTCGCAAACATTATTTTACTTAGAACTTTGATTTACTTTAAAGAAATGATTATTTTACAGTGTAATTTGTGATGATGCTAGAGAGTGTTTTGTATTCCTATGTCTAAGTTGCCAGTACCAGTTTCTAATTGGCTGATATTCAAAGGAAATTTAGGTTTAGCTGATGTCATGCATGTTCTTGAACAGAAGACTAAATTCTTGAATAAGAATAGGTTTTATTTAAAAGTTGAATTGGTAACTTTTTTTAAAAAGGAAGATTATTTATAAATGATGTGTACAGATAAGATTTCATGGGGAATATTTTCTGTTTAAGAAAGAACTCGTTTTTACATTCTTTAGAAATTTCCTCCATATATAAACAATGTAATTATATAGTACGGAAGAACTGCTGCAGCTCTGATTAGCCCTTTAGATTTGATTGGAACTTTAGATATTATAAAATATATGTCACTTTAAATTCTGTTGAATCCACTTAATTAAGATTCTATCTTTTTGTGCACACAAATAGATGCTTTGATGAGAGGTGAGATTGGCTGGACCCACGTCTGTTAGTTGAGAGAGGGTGGGATCTACTGCATAGGTGGAGGGATTTATTTACTTCAGATAGGAGCACAGGTAATTCATTTATGCCAGGGATTCTTACTCTTGGCACTACAGGTTGGGTGTCCCTTATCTGAAATGCTTGGGATCAGAAGTGTTTGGAACTTTGGATTTTTAAAGATTTTGTTTAATTTGTGTATACATAATGAGATATCTTGGGGATGGGACCCAAGTCTAAACATGAAATTCATTTGTTTCATGTATACCTTATAGACATAGCCTGAAGTTAGTTTTATATAATATTTTTGGTAATTTTGTTTATGAAACACACTACTGATTGCATTTTGACCATGGGTTATCAAATGAGGTCAAGTGTGGAATTTTCCACTTGTGGCATCAAAAAGTTTCAGATTTTCAGATTAGGCATGCACAACCTGTATTGACCTTTAGGCTGGACGTTGTTTGTTGAGCTGTCCTGTGCATTGTAGGCTGTTTAGCAGCATCCCTGGCTCCTATTTCAAGATACTATCGGTACAACTCCCCCTCCCCCAAATCTTGGTGATGAAAAATGTCTCCAGAATTTGCCAGGTGTATCCCTGTAGGTCATACTCAACCAGATCGAGTACAATGAGTTATGGTAATAGAAGGGAGACCCAGGTTCTGGCTTCAGAAGGTGGTATTTGGGTAGAAGTGGGGTGGGAGTTTGAAGAAATTATTTTCCAATTAATTTCCTTAGTTAAGTTGGAAGTGAGGTCACCAGAGACTGGGGGAGAGGCAGGTAGGTGGACATTTCTTTAGCTTTGTCTTTGTTCTGTGGTAGTTGGCACTATTTGAAACATTGCCACTTTATAAATTTACTTACCTTGGTTGGTCAAGAGAGAGTCCCTTGGCCCAGTGTAGCACTTCTGCCTGACCTGTTTAGCTGTCATCTTTACAGACTTATTCAACAAATAACGTATTTCTCCTTAGATCCAGTGGTCTCATTTTTTTGAAAAAAGTTCTTACTCTTTTTTTACTTTGGGCATATCATACCATTGTTCTTAACAGAAATAATTCTTTCCTTGCCTATTATTATACCTTACTTTCTTGTCTTTGTGTCTTCTCTTTCTTGAGTTCCACTCCACAGATAGCCAACAGTAGTAATGAAAACTCGTCTGTTGAAAATTACACTAAGCTTGGAGTTCTATAACCAAGGCTGTGTGGCCAATCCACAACAACTGAGGTGAAATCCTTTCAGTTACTCTTCTTAACTTAGTTAACTGCAATGATTTGGAATGGAAAAAGCCACAAAGTAAATCACCGGAATTGTAGAGATACTCAAAGGAAATTCACATTTGAGTGGTGACCAGCATCATACTGGTGCTATTGGTATGTCATTGGAATCTTTTACAACCTTTTCACGTAGTTACTTGGAAGTGGCCACAGACTCAGAATACAGCTGATTGTAGTTGGGTAAACAACTATTAATTATCTAATGGGGCACTGTGCCACGGAGAAAGGCCATATCCATCTATGATTGTACTTCAAGACTTTGCCCTGATCTCTTTGGTTCTCCTCCTTTATCTTTTTTCTTTCTTCATTCTTGTTTCCTGTGGCATTTTTTTCTTTTCTTTTTATTTATTTTTTTATACCTCACCTTTGACACAACTCCTGTAGCATTTTTAAAAAAGGTTCTTCCTGTTCAAGTACCTGAATGTCCCCATTACCTGACACTACTGTTTGAGATACCATCACAGTTATTAGCTCACATGCATAACATTATTTTTGGTCTTATATGTATAATTTCTCTAAATTTTAATATAGGCAGAATCAGTTTTAGATTCAAATTCTATATTGTCATATGAGTTAAGGAAAAAAAGACAAATCTCCAGTACTGCTTGACAGCAAAATGTCCTCTTTTTAAAAAATTGTTTACATATACAGATACAGGTAAATTATAGATTTTTTAGTCTTTTGTTGAAAGAACTTATTGACAACTTAGGCTAGACTTAGACATACTCAAGTTACTCTGCACCTTTCTAGTTTGAATAACTATGTTCTGCTTTCAGTATTTCCCTTTTGTTTTATACAGAGGTTATATTTGTGTGTATATATTTTTAAAATGTAACTTCTGTGGAGAAAATTAGAGTACACTGTTCAAAGTGGGTAATGGAGAACATTAATTCATGGCACAAAAATTCATTCTACTATAGATTGATTTGCTAACAGAGAGCAAAACTATATAGTCTCTAATGAATTTTTTATATTCAGAGTCTGTTTAAAAATATGAGTTAGATTAATTTCTCATTTCAAACTGACTTCCAAACTCAAAGCAATCAAAATATTTTAGAAGTGAATGTTAAGTTTGATTCAGCAAGAAAACTTGGAATTCCTAATATGTGCTGGGTACTGTTAAGTTGATTAAGATACTATCTTTTGTCAAGAGGCTAGTGGGAGGAAAATAAGGAAAGACATTCTTTACTATGAAGTGAAAGCAAAGTAAGTGGCCTGTAAGAACAGTGTAAATGTGTCACAGGATTAGAGTGTCTATTTTGCTATTAATAAAGACATATTCACATTCTTCTGTTTATATGTTGGATACTTTTAACATGGGTAGGGAAATTGATATTTTTCATTTTAAATAACTGCATACCTTTCATAGTTATGTAGTTGAACTTAGCTCTAAAATTGGTTTTAATATTCAAAATTATCTAGCACATAGCTTTGCAGCTCAATGTCAAGGAGGAATTTGCTCTGTAAGTCCTCAGGACTGTAGTTTCTCCCAACTATGTAAAAATTGAAATCATTTGTCAAACTGTATAAACTTAGATTTCTGCAAATATTTCAGTATAAAAGATACTATTTTCAGTCTTTGGTTAAGTACCAAGGAGTACTGTAACAGCTAAGCATCATAAACATAACACAAATCTGTATAACTAACTCTGAAAATTCTGTAACGTGTATTAAGAATTGTATCTAGGGAGTTCCAAAGAAGGAATTGATCTTACAGATTTAAGATTGGTGTTAGTGCTTTTCCTGATATTGACTTTCTTCTAAATATAATAATGAACTCTTTTAATATATTATTTTTTTCTCATAGATTTGTCTTTTTAATGACACAAAATTAACTATTCAGGGAGATAATCAGTAATGAAAGAGGCCTATCTTAAAAATAGTAAAATAGTGTGGCTAGGTACCAAATAAGTAATGTCAATATAAAATGCAATTTTGAAATGATGCTAAGTATGATTGTATTTAGAATTGTATGAAATAACACTTGAGAAACTTTCATGTGAAATGACTGAGATTTAAGGCAAAGTGAAGTTTCTAGGTCCACTTAGGGACAAAGTGAACAGCATTACATTGGGAAGACACAAATGAGTAACTGTAAAAATGGGCATAAATTATATAAAAATTTGTTTTTACCTAAGAATTTATCTGAGACTGAATGCTTAAGGTTTGAAAGGTTTTGAATTGCAGTGATGGTCTTGAGAATTGCAAACGGTATTCTGATTTCTTTTGTATAAAGTGTAGACATGGGCAAAACTAATTTATGTTAATAGAAATCACGATAGTGGACACACTAGTTGGGGAGTAGTGCCTGGGAAGGGCCATGATGGAGGTGGGAGGTAAGAGTTCTGGGAAGCTGATTATGTTCTGATATTTGAGCGGTTGTGGTTGGGGGTAGGTGCTTATTACACAGGTTTGTGTTCACTTTGTGAAAATTAATTGAGCTGTACCCTTAATGTACTTTTTTGGTATGTATGTTGCTGATACTTTGATAAAAATTTACCTAATTAACAAAAATGTAGTAGGAGCTAATTTAACCAAGTTATTCCAGTACTTAAGGATTTGAGGATGAGAGGGTGTATTACACTCTAGGTACTTAAAGAGATTCACAGAATTTACCCTCTTTATTCTCAATTCTCAATCCCCCTTATGGACCATAGGTCAGAACCACTGAGATAGCTTGATCTTTTCCCCCTCCTCACTCCCCCCCTTTGAAGGAGACTTGACCCTTTGTCATGCCAGCTGCATTCTTGTTATGGGGATCTACCTCTTCTCAACTCCTTCGTGACTCTGTTTCATCTGTTTTTTATTTTCTATTTTTCCGTGTCCACTGTCTTCTTTCTCTTGATCCAAAACCTTTTGGTCCTTCAACTAATTTTTTTTTCTTTGATTTTGCTCCTTAATGCTCTGTCATATTTTCAGTTCATTTTCAAAATTCTTCAGAGCAACAGCTTCTGCTGTGGCCTCTGCTTATCTTCATCCCATTACAATCTCACTTCTTTCCTACTAACCTGCTGATATCATTCTCACTGTGATTATTCAAAGGCCCTGTCCTAGAGCCACCTCTTAGCCTTCATCAAATTCAGCTTCTGTGCTTCATATCCTCTTGTTGCTCTCTTTTTCTTTGGTACTATTTCTCTGTCTCTTACTGTTCTTTTTTGATAATGATGATGGCAGCTCATAATTATTGAGACTTAGTATGAGTCGGGCACTGTTACATGAACTTTTACATGTGAGCTTTTGTTTCTCTAATGTTTTACATGTGGGTTATGTGAAGACAAAATGATGATTGAGCAACTGCACAAAAGAGGATCTGCTATCATCCCCATTTTACAAGTGAAAAAAAAACTGAAGCATAAAAAGCTTAAGGAACTTGCCCAAGTCACGCAGGTTAAGTGGTAGAGCTGAGATTCCTTTCTAGGTAGCCTGGTTTCAGGAGCTGTCCTCTTAACCTTAACTTACTTTCTCTTGCAAATAGCTAGTCCTTACAGTTTTGTTCTTGTTCTTCTTTCCCCCCACCTCACTCCACTTGGATTTTTCAGTTGTTTCTTCCTTTCCTGTGACTTCTCTGGTTGCCTCTCTGTGATTGAGACTTTTGAGTACATCTCTGGCTGGACTGTTTTCTTGAGTTCCATTCTTATATTTGCAGTATTATGTTGGACTCCTCCATATGCATGTTTTACCAACATCTTGGGTTTGACATGATTTGGTTAATCATTTGGACCCTCCTCCACTTTTTACTATTATATATTACAATGTTTCCCATCAAGGTTTAATGGCATTGTTTGTCAGTTATTTACCCATGTTTGAATCCCTGGAGTGAGTTTTTTCCCTCTTTTGTCTTCTTTTCATTTGTAATTGTAGTCAATGAAATTCTGCCAGTTTTTTTCCCCCTGGTATATTTAGTATATTGTCTTGTTTCCTTTTCATTTCTGCTTTCCTGGGTCCCCATGTGAAGGCTTCCTAACTGGTCTCCTAGTTTTTAGTCTCTCCTGTCTCTAATCTGCATCTTCCAGGTAGCCCTGAGAGTTATATTTCTTAAAAGTTTTGTTCCTAATACTCCTGGGTTCAGAAACTATTGTTCCCTGTTGTATTTAGAAAAAGTACAAACTTCTCAGCATGTTGTTTAAATTTTTCTCCTGCTTTTGTATTTAGATACTCCAGTGTCTTAGTTTTTCTTGTTTAACTATACCTAAAATATCCCTTTTTTAGTCAGCATGAATTTCTTTTGAGTTTTTTCTGGGGTGTGTGTGTGTGTGTGTGTGTGTGTGTGTGTGTGTGTGTGTGTGTTTCCAGTGTGGAGTGTAAATGCTTTTGTCAAAAATTTCACACAGTAGGGGATTCAGGAAATAGTTGTTCAAGTTTATTGAAATAATTTAAAATGGAATGTAATCATGATCCAAATCTTTCTTGAGAGAGTAGTTTTTTTTGTGGGGAGGCTGGTGGTGTTGGGGTAAGTGTATTAGCTCTTTGAAGTCTTAATACTTTTTTATTTTCTGGCACAGGCAGTAGCTAGCATTTTTCTTGGTGAATATTTTTATATATTTTCAGATATACAGGTTTACTTTTTATCTTGTGTAGTAGACTTTCATATTCACTTTGAAAACTCTAGAAGCTAAATTTGCAATCTGTTCAGATAGGCATTGACAACTAATAACAACTATCCCATAGCAATATCCCAGAGAGATAAATACATTAACCAAAACCTGAATTGGAAAAATTTGATCATGGTGGGACTTAATCTTTTAGCATCAAAATCCAGTACTCAATTATACTTTTGACCTTGGATTACTTAGAGTCAAACCTTTTTTGTTTTTTGTTTTTCCTAGTAAAGAAATAACCAGTTTGTAAATACTATATCTAGTTCTGTATATAGATCTGACTCTGGCTTTAACATAGAAAACAGACAGTGAATTTACACATTTAAGTGAACCAGTGTCTCTCTACCTATTCCTTTTCATGGAGTTTGTGTTTTAGAATTATCATTCATCCTTGGTCAATTAAGGTGAATTGAATTTCTTTTAATTTGCTCATCTTAACTGTCAAAAAGAAGCCTTACATCTTATGTGATGGCCTTTTAAAATTTGTACACTGTGTGGCCGGGCGCGGTGGCTCACGCCTGTAATCCTAGCACTCTGGGAGGCCGAGGAGGGCAGATCGCTCAAGGTCAGGAGTTCGAAACCAGCCTGAGCAAGAGTGAGACCATGTCTCTACTATAAATAGAAAGAAAGAAATTAATTGGCCAACTAAAGATATATATATAGAAAAAATTAGCTGGGCATGGTGGCGCGTGCCTGTAGTCCCAGCTACTCGGGAGGCTGAGGCAGAAGGATTGCTTGAGCCCAGGAGTTTGAAGTTGCTGTGAGCTAGGCTGATGCCACGGCACTCTAGCCCGGGCAACAGAGTGAGACTCTGTCTCAAAAAAAAAAAAAAAAACTTTACCGAAAGTTGGATTTTTCTTTTTTTTTCATTTTTCTGATTAGAAGCAAGCCTCCTACTTAAATGCTAGTTGTGAAATAACTTATTGAGTGGTGTAATTATGCTTCTAAGAAATGGAAGATTCCTTTGAGATCATCCCATCCGGTTTTCTCATTTTATAGATGCTGAAGAAGTTGAGACTCAAAGAGGAGAAGCAACAGAGTTTGCAGGCAGGTGTCAAAATCAGGACTGGGACCAAGTGCTCTGAGTTTGCTGGACAGCGATTTTCCTACTGGAGTGCTCTGTCCCTCCTGAGGCTTTGCCCAAGTACTTTCACTCTTCTGGGGGATACTATTTCCTTGGATGTGGTTGGAATTTAAAAAGAAAAAAAAAAGGATCTCTAAGAATTTTAATTGTCTAAATTGTTCCTAAAACATGAAATATTAAAATTCATCAAATTGTAATACTTAACATTGAAATGTATGCTCATTGTTGAGAATTCTTTTAAAGGTGTCATTATAATGGTATCTAACATTGCGGGATATCGTTCACAAAATTTAATTTGACAATGTATGGTGAGATTCTCTAATTTGAAAGTATTTTTAGTGTTTGATTATTTTGATGACTGACAAAATATAATGATATTTTATATTTAAACACATAAACTCTTTACACTTTCTGGTATATTGCTTCACACAGCATTTTTTAAAAATTTAATCTGTGTTCCATTACCTCAATTGAAATGATATTTATTGGAGTAAAAGGGTAACTTTTTGTATTTTTTTTATCACTGTTAAAATAATCTGAATAGTAGTCTTCCTATAATCAGAGTTTAACACGAGAAACTATATTGCATGTAACTCATCAAAATATGCTTTACAGCAGAGACCTTTGCACATCAACAAGATTTACTGCCATTTATTTTCTGCCTGGACAGCCATGGTACCTCTGCAGGACAGAGTCTCAGTTTCCAACTGGCATGTGAACAGTGAGGACCATTTGTGATGAATATAGGAGGTAAATATGTGCTGGACCTGGCACAAAGGAAGCACTCGTTTACCAGGAATTACTATTATTGTATCAAGGTGAAAATTTCAACTATATTTAAAGAGTTTTTGTTTATTCACACTTTCTTGGGTGATCTTTTTCCTAAGTCAGAGAGGTCAATCGTGATCTCCAGAATTAGGAGAGATGGAATACAATGTAAAAGAAAAAATCAACATCTGATTTTGTCTTCCCTAAATCTTATTAACCATTTTATAAATAGTCTTCTCGAAAGTCAGATTTTCCATTGTAAGAGCTAGTAACTTCTGGCAGGTATTCCAAAAGGGTCTCTTTATGCATCAAGGGCCAGAAATTGGGGAGACAGGACCTAGAGTTTATTATAAGTTACAGGATGGAAAGTCTGCACCGTAGGATGTAGGCAACTATCTATTTTGCAGGAAACAACAATAAAAAAAAATCCTTCTTGGGGTAAAAAGAAAATCTAGAGAAAAACAAGTGAGGTATTTGATATAGTCTATGATTTAGGCTTCATCTGGATCCCCAAGGGAGTGACATAAAGGCCTGCGTCCGGGTGAGACGCAGGAATCACAGGTAAGGCAGACACCTCAGCTACTGCCCCCTTTGCTTGGTTCTTGGATATAAAGCAGAAGATGGATTTTTAAATCCTTGAAAAACTGTTGCTACCCTGTAGAGTGTGCTTCCACTTGGTTTTAGATTGGGTCAAAGCATCCTTCAGGCAATTAGACGAGATTACATATCATGTACACTTTTTAAATGACATTAAAAAAATATTAAAACATCAAACGTTTTTCCAATGACCAATGAACTATTCTCTTGATGCATTAGGCCACTGGTTCAATTCAGGTGTAATATTAATTTGAAATAGAATTGTGATTAGCTACTATTTTACTTCCTACTGCAGAATATATAATATGTTATCACAGATGAAAAGTGTAAAGAAATTATTTGGTTTAATGATTTAGCCAATACAGACTTTCTAGTAGTCAGTATGTAAGATACAGGAGGACACATTTCTGCCCACAAAAAAACTTGCTGTCTGATGAGGGAGAAAGATATATAAATGCACAATTGCAATGCAATAACTCATATGGGTCATAACAGATTTAAGTGGAAAATGCTATTATACAAGAATAGAGAGGGGCAACTCCTTCCTTTGCCTGGGGAAGAGAGAGCCATCCCTAGGGAAGTGACTTTTGAAATAAGACTTGAAGGTGTGATGTGAGTATATTACAGACTCAGCAAATTTTGAACTGTAGTCTTGCTATTTAAGATATGCATTCAGGAAGAAATGAAGGTGGTTGAACAGAATGAAGGGGCTCTTATGCCTCAGTTCTTAAGACATCAATTTCATAGGTTCTCTTTTAAACATACGTATCACTCAAGAACTCCCCTTGCCCTCAATTTCCAGCAATTGTTTTGGAATCCACAGGGAAGGGAGGCTCTGGGACTCATGAGTAAATGCATTTCAAAAGACTGATGACACATATTTGAAAAGTGATTCGAGAATACATTGTGAAAATGGAGGAAACACTAAAATGATAAAATAGAGGCTCGTAAAGAGACTAAAATATGCAATTTAAAATCAAGAGAGGTCATAGAGAACAAAATAACATTTACATCAAAAGGAGATTCAGATATACTGAGTGAAATGTTACAAAATTTTTTTTTTTTTGATGGATGTTTGAGGTTACCTTTTACAATGTGAAAACATTGTTCTGCTCATGAGGGGATGAATACCTTCAGCAAAGGTTAATAAATTGCCCCTACCTTAAAAGTAGAGGAAAAGTATTCCAAAACAATGGCAATGTGCCTACAGACTTGGCATTGGGGAAACGCTTGACATTACATATGTCTAAATATAAGGTACATGTCTAATTAACACATCATATGCAATAAAGGAAACAGTAGGGTGTCAATGATAGCATTGCCACTTAGGTGTTCAGTGAATGTTTATTAATATCCATATTTATGTGACATTAGGCCAATGATACACTCAAACACACTGAAAATATTAATAGTAAACACTTTATTCAAGGAAAAGACAGAAATGTATTGCATAAGGTAATTACATCAAATCACTTTCTAATTATCATATAGCAGAATGTATATATGACATTTCTATCCTGAAGAAATTGTCAGTTGTCTCATTCCAATATCAATTATAACAAAATTCAAAGTAATGCTTTTTTTTTTCCAGTGTGGGATGGAAAGAGGAGGTTCAGACAGGCATGAGAGATGAGCTACTGTAAATGTTCTGTGAGTGGTGCCATTTATACATAGCAGTTTCTCAAACGATAGAGAAATATTTGTGTTCAGCCAAACTATGCAGTTAAAATCTGAATACAGTTTTCACCAAACCAGTCTGTCTGTCCCAGCGGTTCTATAGAACTAAGAGAAAACTTGTACATGGGGATGGGAGGCTGTTTCTTAAAGGGCTATGGTGGCTAGGCAGCTGCAGGGCTCCTGAGACCTTTGCAGCCAGGCTTACTTAGGTCCTCTCTATTAGTTGATAGATGAATAACTCCTTTCTCTTGCCTGTGTCACAATTAAAATGTTGCCAGACAGACCTCAGACCTCACCTGGCTGAATTAGCACATACAAACCAGGGATAAGTTATGTTTCATTAGATCATTTCCGTTTTCTAGTCTTTTTTTGTTTGTTTGTTTGTTTGTTTGTTTGTTTTTACCCTAGGGAAACATTTAGGATTCAAACTTTACCTTGATACATCAATTTCATCATTGTATCTAGAAAGATGGAGGTTTAGGTTTTTAACACCCAGTAGAATTAACCACTCACTCTAAGCTCATTCAAAATTCTGCCATGGCATAGTCCCACATTTATTGTCCAATGCAATAAAGGAAATACTGGTGGCTATGAAGACATCGTCATGTAGGCTTTTTAGTTTCCTTGCTAGATCCGCTGTCAAAAAAGTGGACATTGTTTAGCATATTGATGTTTAATTTGATATAGGATTATGGCAGAAATTGTCTATTTGCCTTTTCACGGAAAGTTCCTGCAGATCACAGTTTAATTGTGCCATTCCTGTGCAGTATATTGGCAGGGTTTTTAAGAAGGTCAGAAGGCCAAAAGCTACTAATTGATTCTGCTGCTTACTATGGTTAATTCTGGATTTGCACTGTCAACAGAAAGCTGATAAAATCTTCTTGGGTTCTGAAGAACAATATTCTCATGCTCCCAGAGGAATTTTATGCAATATCCAGGAACTCGCCTGTTCAGCTGCAGCGTTTAGGCAGATAGAATCCTGTTTTCTTGACTCTTACACACAGCTGCAACACAGAACTGCATGGGCTTTGTTTCTGTAACTCTTCTCTGAAGAAACTTTCTCCAGACGGCATAGACACAAGTTATATTTTAACTAAAAACAATGTCGAAGTGTAATATGGAACCCGAAGAGAGGTACAATTTATAAAACAAAAATCATAGTTTTTTTTTATATTGAATTTATCCTTGTTGTACCAAGACCACAAAAAAACATAGATTTTTTTTTATAAAATAGAATGAGAGTCAAAGACTTTCAAACTTGAGAAAGAAAATATGAAATAATTCTCCTTAGAGAAATATTTAATTTTTATTTAAAAACATCTGGAAAATTGGTTATATATAGCATTTTTATACATAATGGGATGTTCAAAAAACTTGTTAAGTAAATATTGCATAGTGTTTTCCAAGAACGTAATCCTGTGTCTGCCTTCAAATGGAGTTGAAGTCTGACAATATACGGGAAGATTTTACAAGACGTGGGGCACACATACACCAAAGCTTATCTTTTAAGTTATCTGTAGTGTGTACTTATTTGAAGTACATACATAGTATTACCCTGCATTTTATAGGGTGATCAAAACCCAGAGAAGTGGTTTAGCTACATTACTTTACTGACATCATGTCAGTCAGCGTCTGGGCTCATAGAAATTTTTACCTGTGAAAAGGAAAGGACTGAGAGATGAATTAGACCTTCATAATTTTGAGAGTGGTCAAAATGAAGCACCTACTGAGATTTGCCAGGGCCGCATACTCACTTTTCTAAGGATCTGGAACCAGATCTCAGGTGCCCAGGCTCTTGGCCCTTTGCTCTATAAACTATAATAGATGTTTTCTATTTTAAAATACCAGAGTACTTTCACAACATTCTATATTCAACCAAATAAAAGTTCTTAAATTATGAACTTAATTTATCCTTGTTAAATATCCTTGTGTCAGTTTCTGCCCATCACTCCATCTGCTTAGATCTTTTCGAATCCTAATATTCTCATCCAGGGCATTAATTGTCCTGGTGCTTAGAGACACTTAGCTGTTATATTTATCATCTTCTTTTTTCTTTTAGGCATAATTATGGTTACTTTTCTAGATACTGGTAATTACAACAGCAGCAACATAAAAGATGAATTCTTGTCTTCTCACTTTCTACTCTCTGAACATTATCCTTATTTACTAAACCACCTGCTTGATAGCTCACTTAACCTCGTCTCCCTATTAACATAGACACATCAAGTTAGAATACTGTCTAAAAAATAGCTCTCAATTTGAAGGAAATATAAAGCATGTTAGCATTGACCTTCAAATGCTATTAGAGTAAGATGTTGACCCAGAATTATAGTTTATCAGAAATGTTACATAAAGTATAAAGGGAAGCAAAAATAGGTCATCTTTGAGTTTTATTTATTTTTTTGCTAAACAAGCCATGTAGAAATACACAGAGTTGCAGAAGGCACTATTATGTTAATTTTGAATTTATGGCTTATAATATGTATAAATTATCTCAAGGTTTTAATGATTCGAAGTCAAAAAGAAAACACATTTTCAGAGGAAATGTGACCATATTCCACTATCAAAATGATCTGAATAATGCACTCTAAATGAATCTGTACCTCGAATGCATACATAAGGTAAAAGCACAAGTATTTGTCAACAAGTAGAAAAAATATCTATATCATGCAGTTGGTAAATGCTTCAGTTAACAGCCAGCAACTCAGTGATGGCAAATGGCATCCCCATCTGGTATCAGCCTGTCTCAATTGGTAATGGTTCCCAGGAGTACTCTACTGAGAGGAACTTCGTGGCTACACTTGAGTTCAAGGAAGGGGTGCCATGGTTGTTACCTACAACTTCAACAAATACAGGAGAGTGATGAGATGCAATATCTAGTAGGTGTCTCGAACTCAGCATAGCCAAACCTGAAGTCTTACTTTTCTCTGATCTCAGTCTAAACCTAAACTTGTCCCCTGCAGCTTTCTCCATCATCTTTAGGGTAGTCCTGTCAACCCTAACTAAATACAATATCCAGAATACAAACAGTTCTCACCAAGTTGTACTATGCCAGATAAAGCCACCAATCATCGTCTCTCACCAGGATTAGCACAATAACCTCCTGTCTAGTTTCCATGTTTCCCCGTCTCTTTGTTCTCCTAAAGTCCATTTATAGTACAGCAGCCAGATTGATCCCTATAATATGATTAAACCATGACATTGGCTGGGCACAGTGGCTCATGCCTGTAATGCTAGCACTTTGGGAGGCTGAGGCGGGAGGATTACTTGAGCTCAGGAGTTCAAGACCAGCCTGAGCAAGAGCGAGACCCCATCTCTACTAAAAATAGAAAAAATTACCTGGGCATCGTGGGGTATACCTGTAGTCCCAGCTACTCAGGAGGCTGAGGCAGGAAGATCACTTGAGCCCAGGAGTTTGAGGTTGCTGTGAGCTAGGCTGATGTCACGGCACTCTACTCGGGGCAACAAAGTGAGACTCTGTCTCAAAAAAAAACAAAACAAAACAAAACATGGCAT
The DNA here is from genome assembly GCA_963574885.1 of Lepilemur ruficaudatus. Taxonomy (NCBI): domain Eukaryota; kingdom Metazoa; phylum Chordata; class Mammalia; order Primates; family Lepilemuridae; genus Lepilemur; species Lepilemur ruficaudatus. The sequence continues at coordinate 56,560 of CAUYRT010041059.1, read as the reverse complement.
TATTAGACCATGTCATTCCTGCTCTCAGGCACTCCTGGTGGCTCCTATTTCCATCAGAGTAAAAGACAAAGCTCTTATAATGGCAGATGAGATGTCTCATGATTTGCCATTCCCCACCCCCATTTCAGCTCTCCTTTCTTATTTGCTTTAAATTCACTGTGTTTAAAGCCTTCGTGCTGGTTATTCTGTCTGTCTGCCAAAGTGTCTGTGTTGCATTCATATAGTTAACCCCCACTTCTATCCAGTCATTGATCAAGTGCCTGATCTCAACAAAGTCTTCCTTGACAATTCTATTTAAAATTACCAATTTGCTCCCATTCTCCTTTCCCTATGCTACTAATCTTTTCTTACTTTGTTCCAGTTTTCACAGACTTTTTAACATTCTATATAATTTATGATTTATTGTGCTTATTGAATTTAGTTTTTCCCATCTAGACTTTCAGTCACAGAAGGGTATTTTCTAATGTATCCCAAAGGTTCTAAGATAGTACCTGGCACATCCTAGTCATTCATTAACTATTTGGCTAAGATTTTGTTATCATTGGTAGAGATTCCAAGAGAGTAGCCCGACATCCTCTCAATGATTAAGGAGTTATTAAACTTTCAAAGTATGTTTCAGATAATAAGTCAAATAGAAAATTGCCAAAACATCCATGTTAGCAATGTTAGTAAATAATGGACTTTTCATCTTTGAAAATTATAATCCCATTTTGAGCACTTCCTTTTTCTAGAAGCATTGGGAGTGTAGTGGATAGAATTCAGGAATAAGTTGGATAGACTTATATTCAACTACTGGTTCTGCATTTATATCCTTCAGCAAGTTAATTCATCCACTATGAGTCTCTATTTCCTCATTTGTAAAATCAAATTGATCAACTAATTCTTATTTTATAATGAAGATGAAATGAGAAAAAAAATGAGGCACACACAGTACAGTGCCTGATTATTATAGATACTTAATTAGAGACAGATAAGATTCACAGATTTGAAGGCATTTTTAATATACTATCTCATTTGATCACCTCAATTTTATTACTGAGTTAGAGTTTGCCTAAATCTGTAGACTTTAACAGCCTTTGTGCTCTAAGTCAATTACTTGAAGTAATTTAAAATATGTTAAAAGCAGAGTCATGAGATCCGTGGTAACCAACATGGTATATAATTTGCTAAATAAGCACTCATTGGCTCTTAAGCTATTGTATTTTGAAAGTAAACACGTTTAAGTGACTATTTTCTATACTACTTTTTAAAGAATGGAAATCAATACACATTTTAAGAATGTGAACCTTCAGCATACCTTTGTGAACTACTAGAATTTCTCAAACTATTGGTAAGGGAATAGTTTCCCAGACCTATCTACAGGTGAGGGTTCAGGAGGGCCAGTTGGAAGGGAGAAGAGATAGTCTACTATCATCACATTTGGGCAGCCAGCACAGATGTGATATCATTAATGAGTAGAAAGAGAAGTTCATTTCTGAGTTTGAATCTATATCATTAATTCAGTGTACAAGTTGCATGTCATTTCTCTTAATGATGAAGATGAAGCCCTATGGCTTTGTTATCAGGGGACAAGTGACAAGTGTGACAATCTTTTATAAAAGATGATGAGGTGATGCTGTAATCTCTGTCATGAAGTCAAGCCCCTCTTATCTATGGAGAATTCAGGAAATAAATAAATATGCTCTGGCTGGGCCCTTTCTTTGTAGGCAGGTCTATTGCTATTCTTCTCGTCAAATAACCCTATCAAAAACCAAAGTTTGTTAGTGTGGCATGGCATCTTAGTAAGACCTTAGTGATCTTTGATCACACTTGCTTCTCACAATGCTTAATACTATTTTTATTTTAATTTCTTCTTCCTTAGTCCTTTCTATCAGGAATAGTGACACAATTAGGAATAAGAAAGATTCTAAGGTGTATATATCTTAATAAAAACAAAATAAGCATGCTATTAATTATTGTAAGATTCAGTTTTTAACATTGGAAGGTTAATTTCTTTTACATTTGTCAAATTACAAAATTAGGACTCTCTGCTCTTTTTGCTAACTTCTAAGAACATATAGTGTGATTTTTAAAAAATAGTTTTTATAAAAGAAGTTTAAATATGTGATAAAAATTTCTGTTTGGCTGTTTTGGGAAAACAGTTTTGAAGTATACAGGACCTTAAAAGTTTCTTCCTAACATCAAGATATATAAAAATCAAAGCTATAGGTAAACATTAAGGCTACATTTTTATTAGAATTTTATTATTATCAGAAGAGTATGTTTATTAATATAGAATTAGTGGAAGAAAGGCAGCAAGGCATCTATGTTTTGCATTATGACAAATGACACAGATACAGATGATTTTAAATATATGTACATTTCTCAAAGTTCTATCAAACTTTATTTGCTTCATCATTAATACTGAACAGAAAGTAGAATGGCTCACTTATATGACTTGATTTCCTTCAGTATTAATAGAATGAAATTGTCCTGCTTGAAAGTACTTCATGTACACCTAGAAAAGAAAGCTTGCTACTCTTGAAAAATTATACAAAGTAACTAAATATCAGCATCTTCATTTTGAATCATATATATCAGGCAATACAAAGTTTTTTATTAAGTTAATAGTTTACATTTTGTTCTCTTAGTAACTTGCTTTTCAGTTCATCCAATCAACAAATATTTATTTAATGCATGTCAGGTGCCAAGAATTGGTCTAGGCACTTGGGGATACTGCAAAAACCAAGTGAAAAAAAAGACTTGTTTTTTGTGAAACTTTCATTCTAGTTTCATAGACAAAACAGACAAAAAAATAAATGAGAACCTATAAATAAATAATAAACATACTGAGTGGTGAGTGATACAAAGAAAAATAAAACTGAGTAAAGAGACAGAAAATATTGGGAATGCATTTTGGAAAGCGCAATCAGAGAAGGTCTCTCTGAGAAATTACAGGAATGATGTGAAAGGAATAGCTATGGAACAATATGGAAGAAAGATCCTAATAAGGAAGGAAATCAGCATTGTTCAGAAACTGAAAGAACTGCTGATTTGAGAGAACAAGGTCAAGAAGCTGCCCAGAGACTAGATCATGCAGAACCTACTAAGTCGTGGTAAAACTTTGATTTTTTTTTTTTTTTCTTATTGGGGTGGGAAGCCATTGGAAGGTAAAATATAATACATGGGAGTGATAACAAGATGTTAAAAGGCTTGTTTTACTGCTTCCTGAGTTCTACAGCACTGAGGATATATTTCTTTAACTTGGGGAAGACCTCATGGTATCCAGTGATGTGGTGGTGGTTAGAAGTCAGAAAGCCAAAATGCTATCTGACAGATTCAGTGTTGAAGGTGGAAAAAAGACAAGACTGAAGGATGATCCTTCGTTTTTGGATGTGAGTAACTGGATGGAGCGGGTGCCTCTTACAGAGGCAGAAGACAGAGGGGACAGGAGGATGGGGGCACCACGAGTGTTTTAGACTGGGTATATTTGAGACGCCTATTAAATATTTGGACAGATCAAGATATTATTCAAGATAGGTACTGTTGGAAATATAGGAAATCAATTGGGACAAAGAGATACAATAATATGTTTATAAATAGGATACTGTAATTTTATGCACCACATCTTAATGAGAGGTATAGTAATAGGTTGTTACTATTATATTTTAAAACATTTTTTCTATTTGTGCTATTTTAGTTCATATTTTATGACAAAATTCAGTGCTGCATGGTATTTTTCCTATAAAGCAAAAATCTGTGATTATTAATAAATATATAGATGATAGATAATTTCAGATAAGTTGTTAATGAATTTTTGATAGAACTGTCAGAAAACAAGGATTATTAGGGGGTAATGGGTTATATATAGAAGGTTTTTCATTCAATTCATTTTAATTCATTTCTGTGAGTATATTTGATTCTCTTCTTTTCTTAGATCTGTAGTCATTTTTCATTCTTACAGATTTTCTAGAATTTCTTCAGCAGCCAGCATTCTAGGAAAGTTTGATGTGGGCACTTTGCCCTCAGTTCTTTAAAGCAAACACATGGATAAGGATATGGAAGATTCTAGTGTAAGGAATAAATATTTTGAGTAAATGTTGCCAATGAATGTTAAATACTAGCAAATATATTTTGGAGTATATTGTCTCATTTCTCCAAAATAGCTATGTCAGAAATGTTATCTGAAATTTGGAAACAGGCAAGAGATATTCTCCAGTGTTCTTTCTGAGCAGTGTTAGGCTTGAATGACTACTGTCTGAGTTGTTTTACAACTGTGTAGAGGTAAAAGTTAACTGATAGATATTTGTCTAGTAGGGACACAGATAATTCTATCAAATGAAACAGATGACTTCAAAGGTTGCAGTTTATGGCCCAGGTTGGACATTAACAAAGTGTCATATCTAACCAGCATGGCCTCTAAAACTTATCCCAATGTTGCCTATAAATACCTACTTTCTCAAATGCTCTTTGGACCAGTTTTAACATCTTACTAGTTCCATCAATAATCAAGTTGAATAAAAATTTTACACATTTTCTTCTAATACTCATATGAAAGTTATGATTTTATCTTTTTTAAAACATATACAATTTTTATAAAAATAGAAAGATATTTGTCTTGCAAAAATATTTCAAAATGTAATGCCAACATCATTACATATTTCCAAAGCATAGGAAAAAATAGCCACATCCATGTGTTGAGTAGTTACTTCAAAGTATTCTTTACCACAGAAAAGATTGAGTACGCTGACTGAACATTTAGCAATAGAAAAAGGCTAGACAATTTCAAGATAATAGCTTCAACATTGTGCCAAAAATTACAAACGTGTTTAAATTCATAGGCTTCATTTCAAAGGTAAACTCTGTACATATTTAAAATTGTGCACATATTTCATTTCCAAAATCATTTCAGAAACATACATGAAAGTTTATATGATGAAGTGTGTACATGGTAAATTTTTGTTTTATAATTAGCATAAAGTATGTAGAAAATGTTTTGTGAAGGAACATAATTATTTAAATACTTTTCTTCTTGGTATATTCTCTTTATACCACATATTTTAAAAATTGTCTAGATAAGAAAAATAATAATTTTTCATCATGGTCCTCCCTTCTCATGCCTATAACTAGAATTTATACTGTTTTATATTTTTCTAGTTGTTCTTGTAGAGCTTTGTCCTTTGTTAGCCCTTGAATTGCTTTTGGACTCAATTTTTCATCTGTGTATGATGGTGACAGAACAGATTTTATTAAAATTATTTAAGCTCTAAAATATCAATGTAAATAGTTTTCATTCTTAAGAGAAAAAAGGTATAAATGCTTTTTTTTAAAGCAGGAAACATGAGCATAATAAAAGGTGGCAGGATTATGAACAGTGGATCATTTAAACTCTGAAGTCTGTGTAGCTGTGTTTAAATTCTTCCTCTCCCACAGCCTGGAGATGCTGCCCCTGTGAAGTCTTGGGGAAACAGGGAAAAGCAGCTGGGTAGAGTGCTTGCTCCCAGGAACACCAATAGGATGAGGCCATTGGCTATTAGAGGAATGGAAAATTCATGAGGTGATGGTGACTCATTTCTTATTGTATGTCCACTACAGGATAATTAAGAGTTCTAGGAAATGGAGAAAATGTTTGAGAAAGAGAATATTTAGAAGAGTCAAGGAATATGTGTCTAACATGATGGTTGTTATAGAAACTTGATAGTTATAGGAGGGCAGAATGGGTATGGAAAAAGAACCGAAGATATGTTAGAAGTAGTGTTAAGCACAAAAGATAATCTGAGATCTGAGGCACCACTGAGGAGCTCTTAGAAAATGCTATTTTAAGAAGCATAACACATCTATATATTCATTCATAGAAAATGCATTTACTGAGAGTCAAATACAGGCAAAGGCCTCTGTTAGTGCCTGTCAAAGATAATGGAATAGAATAGCACATAGTTCCTTTCCATAATAAATTTCTACTTACAATATTCATTGTGATTACAGCTAGCCTTTATTGAATACCTGCAATATGCCATGCACTCTGCAAGGTATTTTACACTATTTATCACATTTAATTTTATGGATGAGAAAATGAAGACTCAGAGAGGTTAGGCAACTTGAACAAGCTATTATAGTTTATAAATGGCAGATCCATCTTATTCCAAACCTTGTTCTTTCCACTCTGCTATCTCCCCATCTAACGCGAGAAGGAGCGTATATGGCGTGTGTGTGTATCTGTGTGTGTATAAAAATATAATGCATAGTGAAATATTCTAAGTTTGAAAGCTATGCAAAAAAGGTCCCTGGAAATTCATAGAAGAAGATTTGTATTTAGGTAGAAACATTAGTAAATATTACTTGGCAATTGGGATTTGATCTAAACTTTGATAACATGTAGGAGTTCAATTTTTTGAGCCAAGAACAAGAGTAATTCAGAAGCAAAATAAACTATTTTAGCCAAAACACCTGTTTGAGAAATATCATGTAGTTTAGTTTGATTGTGAATGTGGGTGTGTGTTAAGTAGAAATAAAAGATAGGTTGGTGCCCATTGTGGAGAGTCCTTAATATGTTCATGCTGGTGAAGCCAGAGGCTGAAGGAATGAATTATTGGAGTCTTTAGGAAGAGATGCATTTTAAAGGCAAAGGAATACAAAGCAGGAGCCTTGTTCAAACAATGTTTCAGAAGTAAAACTAAAAGAAATTTTCAACTGGAGGAATAAAGGATAAATCTAAGATTTCCAGTTTGGAGGCATGGGAAAATAGCAATGCAACTAGGAGGAATGAGGACTATGAGGAAGAGCCACTCCATGTCCCGCAGATCTTGCTGTACTGTACTACCTATCACGTTCCAAAATTTGTATCTGTTTATATTGTTTCTAAACTGTGAAAGAGCCGGAGCTGTGTCCTGTCCGTCCTTGTGTCCTCCATGAAGAGCATCGCATCTGGATCGTATTGGAGGCAAGAACAGAGGATGACCAAGCCAGCCCCAGCCGAGGCCCAGGCGTTAACCTACCCAGAGCACATCCTCAAAGAAATCCAACTGGGCTTCGAAATCCAGGACTGATTCTTGGAAGAGAAATAACACTGTAGAGGTATATTTGGGAGTAAACTGCATCGAGCTTGTGCGGAGTTAAAGTTCTGAAAGTGGTAGATGAGCGGTAAGAAAAGAAAAGCAAGAGAAGAGAAGAGATGAAGGTAGAAGGCAAAAGCTCCGAGCATTCCTACCATTTCGTTTTGCTAACTACAAGGTCATTACTGACTACTGAGTATCTTCAAGAAATCAAAATGCAAAGGGTTAATGAGTAAGTGGGGCTGATAAAGATACACAATTTATCTAATTCTCAATGGTAAGAATCAGGCGTGTTAGAATGGGGGTGACATGTCTATGGTCGTCGGTATGAAGATGAGAAATTACAGGGTTCAGTGAGAGGTTGATTTTCACCTTATTCATTTGGTGGGAGAAACTGTTTCACCTCATTGATTTTTCAGTGCTAAACAAGTCATGTCCGCCTGTTCATTAGGGATTGCTTCATTTCTTTTCAATTCGTTTTTTCATCGGTTTGGCACTTCTGCTTGCCAGGGCTCTGCTTCATAGTGAGTGCAATTCCCGACCATTGATGGATGTGACATACCCACTCAGAAATATGAAAGAGTACAAAATGCAGCACCTTCACGAGGAACACAGATGCAAATTTAGTGGAGGAGACTGAATGGTTGTTTGGTTTCATTATATTTATCAAAGCCCTTGTAGAATAGTTCTTATGTCAAGATATAAAATAACAATAAATATTAGAGAAATAAAGATCTATACTTCAAGTATTTATTTGTGTACAATAAAAGAATAAGTACAGATCCCTTAGCTGAGTCTTAGCAAATTTTATTGGGCATGTATATTCTACTTTATTATATAACCATAAAATAGCTCAAGAAAAATTAAATGAGTTAATTCTGCGCTATTTACTAAAGGAAACTTCTCATCAAATTCACTGGGAGTTGAATATTCAGGTCTTTTTTTTCCCCCCAGAACATTCATACAGTAGAACAGAAAGTAGTTTTTCAATATTTAAGTGCTAGTGTATTTCTGCGTGAAAAGTCACCTCTCATAACTCTGCGTTACAGGCACAACTGCTATGTAACTTACGATGTGAATTATGGCTTCAACCTACTGCTATTAACTCCACTTGAGGAATCAGAGTGTTATGATCAACTGGCTTTTTTTATTATCATTATCCAAAGAATTGTAGTCAGTATATGATTTTGGCAGAAATGTGCCATCAGAGACAAACTAGTATATCAAATGTACTCCTGGGGCAAAAATAAATTTCTTACTTGAATCTAAGAGAAATATGTGTGTCCTAACTTAAGCACATGATTAAGAGGATGTAAAGAAAGCTTTTGCCAATGCCTGGGCCATACTTCAATTAACTGGCAGGCTAAGATTTGTGAAATAAACTTAATGTAGGAATTAAGCCCTAACAGGAGACTGTTAGCAATCAATAAAAGAAAATGAGTTAAAAATTAGCTTTTTGCTAAATTTTAGCACAATGCTTACTTTCTAAAATCTTTATAATTTAGAAAAATCACATCCCCTCATTATATTCAAGGATCAAATTCTCTGACTTGTTCAACCAGTTATAGTTGTGTGCTAAAAATAAACCATGATATGGAATGATCAGTGACCAACCTGAATACATTTTTTATTTACCATTTGTACCCATACAAGGGAGACCACCAGGGATGAAAACATACACCAAAAAAAAAAAAAAAAAAAAAAAAATCCTTCACTACTCCTGGATTAAGGATGTAAAACATGTTTCTTCCTGACCTAGGGGTAGGGAATTAAGCCTCATATGCAAAGTACAGAATGTTGTTGCATTTTAATGTTCATTATGCTGGAAAATTAAACATGGATGTTACTCAGTATATTAGTATACTCACACGTAATACCTGAATTTGGGAGTGACTAAGTTCAGAAACTAGTTTTGTTGGTTATTAGAAGATAGGAAAAACTAAACTCTTTTTCCTGATGTCACACACCACTCAACACAACACTTCTGACACCAGATGTGTGTATTTCCCCACACACCAAGCAAGCAATTCTCCGGCAGACAACAGCTGAGTATCCTCTAATTCAATTCAGTTCTAACACTGCCTCACAGGTTAAGGGCTCAGTCCCACAAGACTGCCCCCACTTCAGATATCAGTCATAAGCCTCAGGTTGTGACCCGTGCTTCTGACCAACCAGTCATAAGTCAAGTTTCCCAAAAACCCCTCCTTGGGTTTAATTTGCTAGAGCAACTCACAGAACTCAGGGAAACACTTACATCTACCCACTTATTATAAAGGATATTACAAAGGTTACAGATGAATAGCCAGATGGAAGGGACGCATAAGGCATGTGATAAGAGTCTCAGAGCTTCCGTGCTGTCTCTGGGTGCTCCACCCTCCACATGCTCAGCAATCCAGAAGCTCTCTGAACCCAGTCCTTTTGGGTTTTTATGTAGGCTTCATTATGTAGACAGGATTGATTAAACAATTGGCTATTGGTAATCAACTCAACCTTCAGCCCCTCTTCCCTACCTGAGTGGTAGGACTTAAAGCCTCAACCCTCTAATCATGCCTTGATCTTTCTAGTGACTAACCAGCACCCTGAAGATATTTAAGGGTCCTCAGTCACCCCAGCCATCTCATTTGCATACCAAAAAAACCCCTTTTTATCATTCTGGTGCTTCCAAGGGTTTAGGAGCTATGTGCCAGGAACCAGGGGCAGAAACTAAATATATGATTTTTAATAGATCATAATATGACACTGGTCAAATGATATGACACTGTTAGTTGAGTTATTCAAAAGATATTAATAGAAGTTGTAGCCCTCTCCTAAATGTCATTCCTAATTTCATAGGAAAAGTTTCCCCTTTCTTTATAGTCTTGTTTTCATCAGATGGTCTGGAAAGCATAGTACTTACCAGGAAAGAAGACGAGTAGAACCTTCTGAATGCAATTTAAACTGTATTTTGTGTTGTGCAACTTAAGTCTTTATTCCTGTGGACTAGATGTGGGAATGACTTTCTTTAAAACAAATTTTGAGATGCAAATCTTCACTTTTATAAAGCTGGGGAGGACACCTGGACAATTCTCAATGTATTATATGAAAGGGAGATAGATATGTATATGCTGAGACACTACATAGGTGTATTCTGACAATTTGTTATTCCTGGCAAGGTATCAGTTTCTGTATACGTATCAGTACTCCTCCCTCTGGCTGTCACTTTGTGGGGTGCTCCTTTATTTTCTCCTTATTTTATTCACCAGCCGTTTATTAAAAACCTACAGTGAGCCAGTTACTAAACGCAGTGTTGGGAATTCCAGCAAGAATAGGACCAATTCGTGCCATCCAGGACTCATAGCCTAGGGGGCACATTCTGTAAACAAACAATTCAACAGCACCTGTGGGGGTGGACATTACTATGAGACATGGCACAACTGAGAAGTGAGACAAATCAAAGTCTCTTAGGTTTCAAACTTTGTCCTTAACGCTGGAGACTCTCTGGAGGATTTTAACCAAGGGAATGGTACGAACAGAGTTTTGTTTTTGAAAGACCATTCAGGGCACCATGGTTCAGGCACTGAATGGATTAGTTATGCTATTAGTAGCTTTAGTAATGCCAAGAACCAGCCAAGAGAAAATCTGATCAAGTTCTGATGTGAAGCCTTTTGTTTCTTTATCGTCTTGAAGTATATGACCATCTAGCCAAATAGGGGAGTCTTTGGAGAGAATATTGTAATGAAGATGGGAGTTTTCCATACTATTTAGATTTTACTTAATACTTAGTAATGCATTTTATGTATTAATCACATTCCTGGTTTCTTACTTTTCCACGGTTTATTCTTTGCTTTGCTTTATTTCCTCTATTTTAGTTTATTTATCTTATCTATCTAGTTTACTATAGTCTGTGTACTTTTTGTAAACTGCTGTAACTTCTTAAACAATGTGGAAAACAAATTTTCCCTTCAAAAACAAAACAAAGCAAAACAAAGCCCTATTCATTAATTATCTTTGGTCTTTTGGTTCAAAAATAATTCTCATGAGTCAAGATCTTTATTTTTCTCTCTATAATAGAAGTTAAAAATGAAAAGAAAAATTAGTTTCAATATTTTTGATTTTTAATCATAATATGTATCCTATTGAAATAATTCACACAAATAATAATTATTTCTTTAAATGTTAAACCCTCTTCTTCACAACTTTGTTGGAAATTTTTTGAGCAAATGAGTTTTAGAACCAGAAATGACTAGTCAAAGTTACTGCTTTTTCATGATTACTGAAATTTCTATCATATTACTTTTCATTTCATATTTTCTTTTTAAAACACTATACAGTCATTGAAAATAGTCCCAACTGCCCCTAAAAGATGAAACCAACGTCCAATTTTTCTTTTGCCAATCCACTTCCCCTTTCCACATTAATTATGCATATTTTGCATGCTAAAATTGACATGGCTCTGATTAACTTGACATTGCCCTCTTTCTGCATAGTCCTTGGATTTATTAGAATATTTTTGTCTATATATGCCTTGTGGGGAAAAGAATTGAAAGAGTTGCAAAAATGTATATGTTTCACAGCCAGCAGTTAAAAAATTCAGCAAACTTGAAGTCTAAGAATTTTATATTCTAAGCTCTGAAAACACCTTTGGCCAACCAGCAGCAGTGTTCTATAGAGGCAGGTAGAAGTCCTTCCGAAGTTGCCAAGTAGACAAAACTTCCTCTTACATCCCACTATATTTGTTGAAAAGAAAAGTTACGTTGCAAAAAATATATTGTTCATGAGCAATGCAGATGAATTTTTAATGAATGATATAAAATCTTAATGAGATGATTGATTGAAACATTAACTATGAATATCTACGGCAATTGATTTCAAGGAAAAGAGATATAGAAAAAAGTAAGAGAATGTCTCTCCAGGTTTTGTTTTGTAGCCATAATACTTTGTTTGCATTTGGAAGACATTCAAGTTTTGTAAAAATTTCACTCTCTCATATTTACAAGTTTACAGGTTCTGTATTGTATATATAATAGAAAGACAAAATGAAATTTGACTACAATATTTGTATCACACTGTTCAATACAAAATATCCCAGGAAGACCTTATGAACAAGTTTGTTATTATAATTCGTTAAAAAGTTTATTTAGAATTAGAAAACATATTGTTGAATCCAATGAAATTAAATCATGGGATCTTATTTCCCCATTTGAATATATGGTGGAATGGTGTCCATTACAGCTTAAAATCTTTCATTTCATTTTGTGGTGGTCCTCATTTTATTTTGGAAAAATTAACATCATGAATTACAAATTATGGACAGTAGTTTGTGGTAGTAAAAGGAAGGGCTTTAGAGTCATAAAACCCTGGGTTAAATCTTGATTCAACCATTCTATTACTGGGCCATCTTTAGTAACTGACTTTACTCCTGTAAGCTTGATTTTCATTTTCTATGAAAAGAGATAATATAATAATATCTAATCCATAAGATTGTTAGAAAGATTGAATGACGTAATGTCTGTATAGCATTTAACTATAGTAAAACTCAGTCAATGTCTGCTATCTTCATCATCATCAGTAACATCCTCATAGATTTGCTGAAAGCGTTATCCTCTAAGAATGTCTTATTTATTTTAACTTTAGTTACCTAATATTGAATCAAAGTAAGAAGCAGCAGCAAAATTAAATCATATAGGAAATAATAGCAAGATATGCTCTGTAAATCACTGTCCTTATAAATCTTGTCTATGTACTTAGCTAGGCAGGTACCGTGGTGGTAAAAAAAAAAAAAAAAGTGTCTGTTTTCTTATTTTTTTAAAAGTTCCACTGACTATTATAGCAGTCAATTCAATCATGCCTATAGATAAAACATCATTTTCAGGGTAATATATTTTAATTGCTATTGGAACTATGTCTTGACAATATAACTGTGCCTGAATTGAGCTGTTTTATTTGCCTTCAAACATTTTGCCCTGCATAGATATATGTGTAGCAGATATACGTGGAGATGTCTGAAATGAACAAAACTAGGTTAGTATTCAGACACTTACCATTCAGTAAAATGAAATCCTTTCTTTCTCTTTTCAACTGAATGTTCTATCTGTTCTAAAATAAATAAATAAACAAATAAACAAACAAATGTGGAAGTTTTATAGAAAACCAACATTCAACAGATATAAACAGTTTGATGAGCATACTAGTCTTCACATTTAGAAACTAAATCTATATGCAATTACAGAAAATACCAATTTATCTCTTCCTCAAGTATTGCTTTTAACTATTAACATATACAATTTTAAAGGAAAAACAGAGAAAGCTTAATAAAGTAGATACGTGTTTGTGTGTGTTTTTAGATTGAATTATGCCAGTTAAGGGAGCAAACAGAAATAGTAAGAAGAATCTGGATTTTCTTCCCCATAGTCAAATCAGAAAGTAATACATCTTAAATTGGGGGAAAGGGGTTATGACTGGCAACAGGGCCAATCTTTGTTAAGATATTTAGTAATGAAAGACCTGGCTCCCCATCCAGCTGGGTCCTCCCTCCCTCACTCCCTTCATACCCTATCATAACAAAGGGACAATTAAAATTAATACAGAATCACTCAAAAACCTTGCTAATAATCCCTGCACTCGATCCACTGCAGGTGAATGAAATGACTCTAAAATTGCAGAAGAGGCAGCCTCTGGTCTGGTGAACTGAACAGAGCTGAAGGAGAAAAGCAAAAGCCAGATGGCTGAGTTTGCATATTTGCTCTGCAATTGACTAGCTGGTTGAGCAGGGTCTTCTCACTTATTTTTTCTGCTTCTGTTTCCTTATCTTTAAAATGATTAAAAAAAAAAGTATACTTTTATCATGGAGTTGTTGCAGGGTTAAATGAGTTAATCACATGTAGGTGCTTAGAACATTCCCTGGCACGTAGTAAATACTCAGTAAATGTCAGCTGTTAATATGAGTGGGTATACAAGTAGATCTGATCTTGTGTGATCCCACTAAAGGCTCTAAAGGTAAATACTCACTTGGACAATGCCCAGCCCAGGAAGGACAGGGATTTCAGGGGGTATTCTAGACCTGAGTGGCACAGTTGTGCATTGACTCTTCCATGACTGGGCATAGAGAAAAATGTACTACCTATTAAAAATACAGAATTATAGCAACCTGCTACTTTGAATTACTATGGCCTCCGCGTCCTTAAATATTAGAGTAGGGTTAGGGCTCTCTTTCTCTTCTTGAAACTTGGCAAGTCGGTTTGTAGACAGGGGGAAGAGAGTGAGGGTGTTTTTTTACACTTGATGGATCTGCTTGTTATGCCATGTCTTTTATCTCTTCTAGTGCATGAGTTTGTTAAATTCAGTCTTCATTTTCATTAGTGTGTTACACAGGGAACACCTTTTTACTGTTGCAATTATGGCTGTTATTTCATTCTTGAAAAGGCATGATGTTACCCTCTCTTCTGAGAATAGCTAAGGGTTGAGAACTTAATGTTATTAAATATTGTTAAAAGAAACCTTTTTTCAGGCACATTATCATTAAAAAAGGAAAGAAAGAGGAAATGATGAAGCGGAGTTTTTCTAGGACACAATGAGTTGGCATTAAAATGGCACACACTTCAAAATAAGAATACAGAGTGACTGAATAAAAAAAACCTGAGATTTAAGGCATAAAAGATGTTTTGAATCCATTTATGTACTTCCAGTGTAGCTGATTGAAAGTGTTCCATGTAATGTAATCCTTTTTTCAAAACTCAGTCCTCCAGTAGAGAAAACAAGGACCAACTGCTCCAGTAGTTTTGGCAGATGAAGACAACTCACTTCCAAAAGTGTATTTCCAACCCGCCCTCATGCCTGAAGGAAGGTGACATTTCACTAATTGCCTGCCCCTTACTGGGGTCCCAGCTTATGTAAATCCTATATAGTGACCCCATATGGCGGCTTCAAATGCACAACTGTGTGTGTGTGTGTGGGAGAGAGAGAGAGAGAGAGAGAGAGAGAGAGAGAGAGAGAGAGAGAATGCACTTTGCACTTTGTACTTTGAAATAACTTAAGAGTTTATCAGGAACAAATTGTAAGGGAATTACAAACAATTTCATGACTTTTGTAATGAGGTTCCTATCTTTCTTTTTCTTTTTTTTTTTTTACGTTTACATTATCTTGTTCTCCACCTAGTTCATTAACATCAGTTTCCACTTCCCTCAGGAATTCAAAAAATTAATTCTGCCCATCTGATATTTTACTTTGTTGCAATCTGAAAACTCTGTTAAATAGATTGAAACCCCACAACCAGTGAAAAAAGTTTAGAGGACCAATACTACAGAGAGGAATACCATGAGTGACATTTAGTCCTATGCCTGAAAGAGATGGTTTTAATTTTGTGAAGTGTTTCCAATTATTTTTATGGAAGTGGAACATATTTCCCGCATGTAATAGGGAGAGAGGGCTTAAGAATATAATGTTCTATGCATGGAATTTTATACTTGGATATTCTGACCATGAATAATAAGGAATAGTTTATTGTTTATGTGGACTTTCTGTAAATTATTCTTTAATTATAAGTTCACCCATGTTAATGTTTCAAATGTTAGATTCCAACTGCTGAATTCTGTGGCTAAATGAATCTAATCTGTTTTAGTCTTGGGAATCATATCAGTAAAGCCTATAGGTAAAGAAAAGGTAAATATTTAAGGTGATGGATATCCTGATTACCCTGATTGGATTTATATGAGTGAATCCAGCAATCACATATAGCCCCAAAATATGCACATCTATTATGCATCAATAAAAATAGATAAACAAATAAAGCCTATAAGTTCTATTGCCACCTCTGGACCCAATACAATGTGAGTCCATCCCATATTTGATGTGCCAACATTGCTGCGTTACTGAGTCAGCAAAAACTCACACATTGAATTAATGATACAGGCTAAAGGTCAGAACTGAACTTACCTATGTGCTGGCTGTGCAAGTGTGGTGACAATGGCATGTCTGGCTCCTCTGCCCTCCACACGTGGCTCTCCTGAACCTTCCCTTGTAGATGAGTTTGGGAAACTTCTCCCTTACAGACAGTTTCAGAAGTTCTGGTAGTTCACAAAGGAGTTTTGAAGGTTCACATTCTTAAATGTGTGTCAATTCCCATTCTATAAAAAGTATTAATAGTACCGAAACTAATCATTTAAATGTGTTTACTTTTAAGATACAATACTTTTAGAGCCCAAGAAGTACCATGTTGGTTTTGATCCTGTCACTTAGTTTATCACTAAGTGGGATTTTACTTAGTGTTGTAGTTTAGAAAGTTATTCAGTTCTAAGGTTGTATGGTTTAACTTACCTGCATATTAGAATATTGAATAACAATATGAAGAAAAAGAACAAGTGAAAAGGAAGTATAAAAATACTAATTCTCCAAAATTCTACAAACTTACCTCAAAATGATTCTCACTAACTTTGTCAGTTATATTTATCAAGTACATTTAACATATAGCATATAAAGTCATCTTTTGTTTAATAAAATAACATGTAGTTAAACAATGTTTCCAACATGTCACTTTTTGGAGTTGTATCTAAAAAATCATTCTTCCTCCTCACTTTCCATGAAACTGGTACAGATATTACACTATATGCCTTATGTATTATATGAGAAGAATTGAATTTGGTATTATATACAAAGATTATACATGGTATTGAGTATTTAAAATTAAATGTCTAATATAATTTTATAATAGACTGATCTGATAGACTTTCATATTTCTTTGTTGTTTATCTTCCTCTTTGGAAGACTCATAGGATAATTATTTTATAATTCTAATGCGGCCACGGAAGAGTATGCATTACTGTAAAAGGGATTCACAATTCTTTTAAAATGGGAAAAGATTAATGATATGGAAAGAGTCTGTGGGATCTACATTCAAATTGGGGCACAGTCACTTTAATAGCCACGGCCATTATAATTCTTAGTATTTTATTCAATTCTCTGAACTGTAACATTAGAATAGGCATACACTATCACATCATATCTCATTAAGTGACATGCACAAATATGTAATATAGTATAAGCTTTTGGTGAAAGTTTCTCACCTTCCTCTCCTTCCCTGTGGACTAATTGCTGCCACTCGGAAGCAATGCCGGACAAGCAAGACCGCACAGATCACTGCAGAGATGCTGAGCAGGTCTAATTCTTGGTCCTCCTCTGACATGACTAATTCAGTTTAGCAAACCTTCTGTGAAGAAGCCCCTTGCCCTAATCTCTGCTTCCTTAATGAAGGTTTCCCATTTTGTCCCCCCACTAGGGATTTCCAAGAAAAGATTTCCTATTCATTCCTCAGTACCAGGGTTAGTATCTCTGCACTGACATCTAAGTACCGACTGTGAAACCAACTTTAACACATTGATTGCCATCTAAGTTGAGCCTGGGGCCTCGTGAAGCAAAACCCTGCAGTTAGTTCCTGAAAATCTTACTTGCTAATGTTCTTCTTGTTACAATTAATATTGACAATTTAATTCTAAAAATGTTACGTATAACTCATGCACAGAAAACAGTAAAAATAGCAAATTAGAAAGGATCAATTTGTTTTAATAAAATACTGTGGCCACAGGGATATTTTTTTTTCCTAATGTGGCAGTCAATGTGTTAAACCAACTTCCTGTCTTCTTGGATGACGAATAATCACCCATACTCTTAATATCTCTCACCCAGCCCACCCTCTTTTTTTCCATAGATGCTGGATTTGGTACTCAAATTATTTTGGGGCTAATAATGCTCCTATTAAACTTATCCTTTTTACTTTGGGAGTTGATTTGTTTTACTCCAGTCTTCAATTTCAGGTCTCTGCATTTCCTAGAATTAAAAAGCTTTAATTTTTCTTTCATGTTTAAATTTGAGTCTTAGCCCCTCCAAGCTCTGGTGTTCTCCGGTTTGGTTTATCCCTGATGGAGAAATAATAATATGGTTAACACATCCATTCATTAGTTTATTCATCACGTATTTTCTCAACGTATTATGTGCATCACATTTGTGTCAGAGATTTCAGGAGATGATGTAGGACAAACACACATTTGAAAGTTAAGATGTAAGACACAGCTAAAAATATAGGAAATGTCACTAATTGGTCAAAAATATAACTTGTGGATTTACAGTAGGAACTATAACTGGTAACTGGAAAGGTCAAGAAAGACATTTTGATGCTAGGGGGAATAGAACTGGATTTTAAAAATGATGATGTTGTAAGAAGCCATGGGATGTGATAAGGGCACCCTGTCAAGGGAAGTAGTATTCGTAGAGATTTGGAAAATAAAGTGATCATGCCACCCCCCCCGCCAAAAGATTACATCTGACACGTGGGTGGAAATCACTTTAGTAGCATGACTGATTGAGGACTATGAATGATATACTAAAGAAAATGAAAAAATGAACTTTATATTTATTATGACATCATTGTAAATTTTTGAAATAAATAAAACTGAAAGTATTTATTGCCGCTACCATTGGTGTAATGTGTAGCCTAAGGTGTCCACACTCTACTGTGTGCTGTCCTTCACACTAAGACACTATTGCATGCATCCTTGCATCTCCTGCAATGTTGAGTAAATATTTGCTTAATGAATAGAAGCGCAACAGTGCTGCTTCTTTGAATATACTTGCAGAGGATGTAGACTAGAGATGGCATATTAATCTAGACGGCATCATAGCTCACTACAAGGGACTATATATCAGAGGAGAACCCCCTAGTCCTGAAAAAGAATGCTCACTTTTTAAGGATTTGGGTAAACACTGATCAAAATAGTACCTTACAGAAGGCTAGAATGTGTCCCTGGTAAGGTAAGACTTCAAACTGAAAGGATTGAAGTATTGACAGAAGTCAGTTATCTTTAAGAGATTCACAGAATTATCTATCATTTTTATCACTATTTCTAGCAATGCAAATTATATAAATGTTAATGATTCAGAATATATTTATTTATAATTTTTTCAATAAATATTAAGTAATGCAATGAAGAAATTGAATTTATTGAATAAACCAAGGTAAACATCCAATGACTGTGTTGTCTTCCTATACGGTTATGTTGAATATCTAGACAAGAAAAAGGAACATCGCATACAACTATTCTGACTCTGCCCTTATGAATATTTTTGAGAACAAATATCATTTTGTATTGATAACACCCATATGTGTGTGTGAAATAGTTCAAGTTTTATCTTAAAATATTTATACAGGCCCTGTTTATCCTTTTCCTTCCCAAAGATAGTTTTGCCATTGTAGTCTCCAGAGCAATAAACTCTGCATGATTATTTGCAAATACTCTTTCTCAATTCCCATGTTGAAAAAATATGCATATACTTATAGGGGGCAAAATATGTTATTTTCATCAAATTCAAAACACAAGATTTTACTGTTGCCCATTGAGATTTAATGTCTTTGGTTGAATTCACACTTGCCTTCTATATTACAAAAGCATTTCCAAAGAGACTGTGGAAACAAGTGTTATTTTCCCATTATCACATTATCTTTTTTAATAGTGATAGTTTAATATTAATGCTTCTCTAGCTTGACTAGGAACATTAGTCAAACCAAGTGAAAATGACATTTCCCTAAGTTGCTCGATCTGCCTCCATCTCTGTTTACTTATATATATAGCCCAGCTATTCTGAAAGACAAAATTAGAGCCTGCCTTATATCATTTGGTAAAAAAAAAAAAAAAAAAAATGAACTTCATATTTTAGCACTTAACAAAACTTTTCTGTAATATGACCTTCACACTCCCACCATTATAATCACTTTTCTTTAGAAATCTATTTTTCTTTGATTTCTTTCCTATTGCCGGTATTAACTTTGCAGATTAAAAATAAATAAATAAATAAAAAGCAAAGGCCTCCTTAATTCTCAGAATTTGTTTTCAGAACCCCAAGAAGCCTCATGTACTAGGAGGGATCATGGTGGTCTAGGCACCTTCCTTCTTGGGGCATTCTTCCGGGGATTTCAGGCAAGCATCTTCCCAGGTGGCAAAACACTCCTGTATTGCAATGCACTCTCTCCTATTCCATGAAGCTGTATATATCCTTCACATATAGATCTAAGCTATAGTATTCTAAATTAAAAACATATGTTTCAGGTTAAAGGTTGGCAATATGCTTAGAAACCCATGGTTTCTGAACATCTCATAATTCAAAAGGACATAAATAATGGTTTTGCAGTCTCTGCAACATGTAAAAGAAAAGGATACTAAGTCTCTAAATGTTCAGTACCCTCAATGCCTTTAGATTCATCATCTTAAAACAAGCCCATTCTTACAACACCTCTATAAACAGCTAATGTTAATCATGCATAGGAAAATGTAAATTTCAAAGTAGCAAAACCAAAAATTGATTATTTCCTAAAATCAAAGGATGGAGTGTGTGTGTATATATATATATATATATAATTTATTCTTTAGGATTTTTTTATTTTTTATTTTTGTAAAGTTTATTTAGAGGATTGGGCCCTCTCTTTATTTCTCCATGTGATTCTTTCATTGTGGCATGCTCAGGACCAACCATGGCAATCCCTAAAATCCCCAACCCTTCCTCCCAGGCATGTGCCCAGATCACCTAACTAACTGGATCCTCAACAAAATTAATCATTCTCTCTGAGTTCTGCTAAGTATCTGTTTTAGTCTCTTCAAGCCACCATAACAAAATAACGTAGATTGGGTGGCTTAAATAAAAGACATTTATTTGTCACAGTTCCATAGGCTGGGGAGTCCAAGAGCAAGGTGCTGGTAGATTCAGCTCCTGGTGAGGACCCTTTCCTGACTTGCAGATAGCAATGTTCTTTCTGTGTCCTCATATAGAGAGAGGGAGGGGGAGAAGGAAAAGGGGAAGAGAGAGGGGGAGTGGGGGAGAGAGAGAATAAATCTCATCTCTCTTCTTGTAAGGGCCGTAATCCCAACATAAGGGATCCTCCTTCATGACCTAATTACCTTCAAAAGGTCCCCTCTTCAAATATGACATCACATTGGGGATTAGAGCTTCAACATATGAATTTTGGTGGGAGGGCATCACAATTCATTCTATAGCAATATCAGTTTCTCTATAATTAGTATAAGCCATGTAAGTAATTGGTTAATGATACAGTGCTGCCGGGAACATTCTTTCATGATCACTTGTCCAATCTAACATCCATTCATTTACCTAAAAGGATTAAAATTCTAACAGTTAATGATACTTTGCTTGTTACCACCATCATATCTAATTTGCCGTCAGATCTCATTTAATATATGCCTTTGATGCCTTATCCCAAAAGCGTGATTAATGTGGTCAACCCAAAGATTATACGGAAGGTAGGAAACAGGCATGTCGTAGAACAAACCCTCTTTCGCATCTGAAGATAAAGTCTGCACATGTCTTTGGATCATCGTCCTTACTTTTTATTTGATTATTAAATATATGTCTTTTTTTCCATTCATTTGTTTATTTATGCAACAAATATATTATTGGAACTGTACTACAAACTGTGCTGGGTGCTGGGGTAAGAAATGAATAAGACAAAGCCTGTGTTCTCAAATGGGTCATAGTCTATTAGGTGAGAAAATCATAGGCAAATAATTATAAAGCAAAAAACCTTTTATATTCATATTTGCAAGTATATGCTAGCAATTTTTAATCAGTGTCTTTTACATCTGTTTACTTTTAAATTACTTTATTTTGTGCTTTTATTTTGAAGTTTTAAATCTTTTCCATGTGTAACAGTGGGTGGCCAAAGACAATAACATTAGTGTACTATTAACAGGTGGTAGAGCACCATGTAGTCTATATTTCTAACCCTGGGGAAATAAAATTAACTCTAGTGTAGCAGGATAACATTTTCAATGATGTGTAAGGAATATCTTTCCTGTATTAAATAACAGCAGGAAAATATTATACCTAAATAAGGACTCCAGTTATTTTACTATTATAGAAAGCCATAGGATCCCACACAAAATGACAGCTCTTCTTTATAAAATGTCAGAGGTATTAACTCTGTGAATGTAAGGAGTAAAACATATAAAACAATTCGGCTCTCTCGGGAGCTAAGTTAGCTCAGACATTTTAGAAGATCACAATGTTTTAACTTCATAATTCTATCTTCTATGCTTCCCCAGAAACATTGTTTTTGTTTTTACTCCATCGTCCGGTATAGCACGAGCTGGCAAGATCAAGACAGGTGTCTGTGCTCTGTTCTAACCTTCTTGTTGCTTTTCTGAAAAACCTATGCTGGCCTATGAAGAAAATATCTTGTTGGCATCTCATAGGCGTTTTTCTCATCAATTTAATTTATTCATTTGGTAAAAGAATATCTCATCGTGGTTTGCCTGAAATAAATGTATAGATAAGTAAATACAAAAGCAAGCAAAGTAGGTGACAGTGGGAGTAGTGTGGATTTAATGACACTACCAATATGAGGAAGCAACATAGATGGTAATAAGGTAAGAAAACTTGAAGTTGAACGGTTAAGTAGGTGAATTGTCCAAAGTCATGCAAATAGTAAAGGATTGAGCAAGATTCAAATCCTGGTGTCTGCGGCCCCAGATAGAACTAAGTTAGCCACAGGGAAGATAAGAGACGTGGGGATTGCAATGGTCCTGAATAGACCAGGTTTACCTGAGAACCTCTGCTGTTTTCTTTATTTCCTCCCAGCATGTTTATTCCCCATCATGATTTTTCTAAAACACACCTCATCTCACAACTAGGATTAAGAAAGTTCTTCATGTTTGCAACACTAGGGACCCAGGAATCACTTCTAACAATCCTTTAAAAATTCAGATATAGAAAATATTGTTTAAAAGTAAATGAAATGGGAAAAACATCTCGGTTCTTATGACAGGATGATCTTTATACCTGTACATGCTTTCTGCAAAGCACTGTGACTGTAACCAGGTGAACATACACACACACAGCTATGAATATGCACCTGTACACATATGTTTGTAAATAATTTAGCTTTGGCTTGATTGAAGTGTTGAATATGTCAAGGTATTTTTGGGAGGGCTTATTCTGAAATAAAGTATGTGTTATGTTATTTAGAAAGATGTTTAAAATAAACTAATACAATGAGCAATTTATCTTCAACATTGCCTAGTGCAGTGCCTGGCACATACTACAGCTTCAATAAATGTGTGCTGAACTGAATTAAGGGTGCTAAACTGACATTTCTTAATTTAGTTTACAATATCTGAATCAAAGATTTCATCACTATTTAAAATATACATTCCATTACTCCAATTTCATTGAATAAATTACATTTAAACTGCCAAACTAATTGATGCTATGAAGTTACCTAAGGATTTAACGTTCCTTCTCTGTAAGATATATGTGTTAATATTTTTCAATCTATTTTTCCTCAAGAAACAAGGTGAGGGGGATTTTCAACAAATGGTGTCTTTGTATAGTGACCTGAGGATATGATCTAGAATGAATGTTTAATTCATTTCAAACAGGGTCCTGTCAGTGCATCGTATTTCCAAGTAGCAACAAATGATTCACATTAACTATATGGGCAGTTCATGGAGGCAAAGGTGATCCTTTAACCTTCACATATAAAATCAAATATCTTTTTCTTCTGACTGCCGGTTTGTAAGTGCTGTTTCTGAAAACGCTGGTATGGTGACCTAATGTGTCTTATAGTTCTCTCCACTTCTCCTTTATGTAAAGACTGCTTATTGCAACTACAGCCAAAGTTTCAAATCCGATAAATATCTGTGACTCCGAGAGACTTCCACCCCAATTGTGAGAGCAGGAGGCTGACTGCCCCGGTTGATTGCTAGCACTTCATAGCTCTGCCATGTCATATTTGAATTTCTGCTTTATAGCATTTCTGGTTCCTACTCTGTTTACAGTGATCCCTCAGCTCGCCGCAGAATGCTTGCTTAGGTATTATACTGTCCTCTCTAGTTCCAATACATTGACTGCAAAGCTTCTGTGTGGTAGCACATAACGCTTAAGGGCTGGAAGAGTGGATTTGTTATGAGCAGGCGTGGATCATTCTGGCTTGTCATTTGATGCTGAATTTACCTTAGATGTGATTCTGATTTTTAAAAAGTCCAGCGAGCCACATAGGCTTGTGAATGTATTCGGCAAGTCCTGAATTTACACTTGTTGGCACAATAGACCCATGATATTTCCTCAGATATGGAAATACAAATAAGGATGTTGTGAATATTATTCAATCTTAGGAAGATCTGAATAGGAGTAACTTCCTGGGAGAAAGAATCGGGCTTTGTATGTTTGAGTGGCTGGAGAGTTCTTTTAAGGAGTAAGTTTAGCTTATTGTTTAGCTCACTGCGCTGCGCTCGATTAGAGAACACCTTTCATTTCAGCCTCCGTGTAAGGATGTCTAGGACCTTTCCAGCCTCATCAGCTTTGTGCCCTCTCTTCCTTTCTCTTATCACAGAATCCCTAAGATAGAATAACATTTAAATTTATGATGTGAAAGTTAGACAAAAATCTTATCATCCAGGATTTCAGTTTGGTCTAGAAAGTGATGTCTCGTTAACATTAAACTATGGCCAATTCACCAAAGAGTGGGCAATATCTCTTGTTATATAGTTTCATGATGTTTTATCAAACAGCAACTAATTTTATTTCTATGACTGAGGTTAGGTCAGTGGAAATATCAGAATATTAAATGGATTCTAAGAAAAAAAATTGTATTATGCATATAAGTAGTGTGTAATTACTACTTACGCATCAAATAAAAGAGTAAACACAATTATTTTGTCATCAATTGTTATAATTGTTAGTACTATTATCATTTCAAAATAAGACAATATGTTGGTATTAAAAGTAATGTTCAGTGAAGTATAGTGTTTTTGAATTGATAGGGGATACCTAATAATTGAGAATCCAAAACAGTGCTTTAGTTTATATTGCTTGAGGATGAAGGGTACGCAGTCTTTACAAGCAGATAGTTACATAATCTCTTTGCATCCTGACTAGTGAAATTTCAGCTTCTACTAAAGAACTATAATTTGTTCATATTCTAGACTGAATTATTTTGATATTATATAGTATTCAGCATAATTTTGCACACAGAGTCATAAAGTTTGCTGTCTTAATTTCTTCAGGCAAAATTAGTAATAAATCAAACACAATTGTATTTGAAACAGTAAAATGTGGCATTTATGTCATTAAAATGCATTGCCTTCCTAATTAAGAATACATTATATGTGGTTACTTTGCAAACAGTGATTATTTTTAGTTTTACAATAGCATGCTTTATCTGCATTTTTTCATTTCTAAGAATAGCAGATAATATGCATATTTTTATGTACACAGAGAAAGAAAACTGTATCAAATTATACCTTCACAAAAATATCTAAGTATATTTCAAGATCATACATGCAAATAGGTTAAAAATAAGTAATAAAAGATATGTCTGGATTAAGTCACTAAATAAGTTTTTACACTACCACATCACTTTTAAAAGATCTATGGAATTAACTGTATTATGCCTCAGAATCTATGGACATAAGTCTTTGTTCAAAAAATATATCAGACAGCTAACATGGAATTCTCAAAAACCAAAAACTTATTTGGAGTCACCTCAGAAATCCCAAAGTAATGTGCCTGTCACCAGAGAGTCTATTCCAGAGGTACATCAAGAGTTCTAGTTTAATAACAAAGATAATGTAAAGATAAATGTGAAATATTATTTAAAATTTTCTTTAAAAGCTTGTGTCTATTAATTAAGAATCAAAGATAGCTGCTATAGCAAAGATCTGAAAATAATAGTGAGTTAAACAAGTTGGAAATTTATTTTTTTCTCTCACATGACAGCCTAAATATAAACAGTCTCGTGCTGCTGTACTGGCTCTATGGTGTCAGGGACCCAGGTTCCTTCTGTATTGTTGCTCAGCTATGCAGTTTAGTCTTGTGATTCTCATATTGCTGCTCTAGTTATTACCATCCATCTGCATTCCAGATAATATTAAAAATAAAAGGCAATAGAAGTCATTCACCTTCCCTTTGGAAGGGTTTGGAAATGACAAATTCACTTCTGCTCATATACCACTGGCCAGCACTTAATATATGTGCATGCCTAATTGCAAGGGAGCCTGGGAAATGCAGTCTTTAGATGGTCAGCCAAGTTCTCAGCTAAAATTCTGGGATTCCATTTTTAAAGAAAGAAGGAGAAAAATCGATATTAATGAGACAATAGAACTTTCTGCCATGTAAGGGAAACTATTATTAATAATTATCATAATTTATTGTGGTCTAGAATAACCTTGAAATACACTGTTGTGTTCCTCTTCTATGTCCATTCTTAGATATCTATTTAGGCTGCTTTTCTTTAGCTCTACTTTACCTGGCTAATTCCTGTTCAAACTTTGGAATTTCTGTAAGGTAATATTTCCCTAAGAAACATTCACTGATACCCAAGTATGGCATAGGCAGTCACCCACTGTACTTCCAAAGTAGCTTGTGCATGTCCATTTGGTTGTATAACATGCTGTATACTGTATGTAATTTCTACTGTAATTACTTTATAATAACATACTGTAATTACTTCTTCCCTATCTCGGTTTTCTTCCACTTTAAAAAACTTCATGCAAGGACTGTTTTATTCTTTAGATTCCTAGACCAAGGCCTGTTATATGATATATTCACATATACTTTCTAAATGAGTAAATTAATGAATGCATAAATAAGATTGCTCTTAGGTATTGCAAAATTTCAGTTAAGTACAGTGGGATCCCAGGCATGGAAGTGCACCTGCCAAAAGCTATTAGCTCCGATATCAAAGGCTAGGATTATCTCATTAGTGAACAGGTTTTGTTCTTGTCTCTTGGTAAAGGATGTGCTACATATTCTTCAGAAATGTTCAGCAAATAAAATCAAAGGAGAAGATGATATACTCTCAGTGGCTAGGCACAGAGGTGTGCAGCTGTGTTGATTCTGCCCTGTACACCTCCAAGAGGTGCCATACACAGGGACTATAGAGTCTAACACTGACAACTTGTACAAATTCAGAGGCCCTAATCAAGTAAACATTTTTTTAACTTCGTTATACAATAAATAAGTTCTTATAACTTGAACATAATTAGGTTTATTAAAAAATACCATGAGATATTAAATATAACACTCTAAAAAAATATCTAAGATTTAGCATAATTTATAATGTTGCCTTAAAATCTATTTAATGTGTCATTTATTGTTTATGAGGAGGCATGCAAAGAGAAGATGTGAAGACACGTGAAAGAGAAAGAACACGTAATGCAATGATTCTCAAGTACCAAAAAACAGATCTAAGCCAGTTTGTGAAAACACAAGTTGAAGAACAGCAGATAAAAATCTAATCACAATCCTTTATATACATGTATTAATGTATATAAAATTAATGGATCCCTGGAGAGTATTTTATGCCCTTCATCTCATTTTACTATTAATCTAGTCTAGTTGTTTTTTTTTGTTTGTTTGTTTCCTCCCCCCAGTTGTATGTTTGTGAAATTTTTACTAGTGTTTGGGCATGCATGGATAAGGGGATATCAGACGGGATGGGCACATTCAGGGTGGTATGGCCATGGTCAGATAAGGTAATATCATAATCTGTTTATAGTTGGGTATATTTAACATGAATATGTAGATATTGAAAATTCTGTTGTTTAATAATACATTATTTTGAAAATGTATTAAATAAAAAGTATTTGTAATTCTCAAAATGAGATCTTTTGATATACAAGGGCTGTCAGAAAGTATCCAACCACGTAATATGCTCTAATTATGTTAACAATGGCTGGATACTTTCTGGACAGCCCTCGTATGTCAGTTTTTAAACAAACAAATTTGTCAAATTGCTCATAACTTTGGATTTATATTATTATAATAATCAGATATAATGCTCAGTATATGGGGCTTCATAAATGCTAACTTTCATTTTTTTGGTGTTATATTTGTTAGATTAGCATATACCAAAATTCAGTTGTTAGAAAAACAAAACAATGTTATAATACTAGAAGACTGCTCTCCCGTAGAACTTTCGGCAGTGATGGCAATGTTCTACAAATCTATATCATTCAATACAGCAACCACTATGACTTGTGGCTATTGGGGACTTAAATGTGACTAGTGCAACTGAAGGATTAAATTTTCAATTCAATTTAATTATTTTAAATTAAAAATTAGAGTAGCCCCATGTGGCTAGACAATGCAAGTCTAAAATATTCTGTAAAAGCTGTCTTTGAAAGTTATCCATTTGTATTTATCATAAGAATTAAACATTTTGCATGCACTCTTAAGAGCATTAATGAGTCTAAGAAATTAATTTGAATTTATGCTTAGAATGTTCCGTGATTTAATTTTGTAATCTATGGTATTTTGTAAAAAAAAAAAATCAATGATTTTCTATTCAGTTTTAAAAGCTACTCTAACTTAATTATTCTGCTGTTTGAAAATTCCAACCATGATGGACATGATAAAATTAGAATGTTAGGTACAGAGGCATATTTTGAATATTTAATATATTATACTATATTATTATGCTTATAAACTCTGATTCAGAATAAAATTCATAATTTATCCAGCTCATATTATTATTTTGAGATCCCAGGTGTTTGAGTGGAAAAAGAAAACACATTAGGATAAAATTTCAAGAAAACAGTCATGTTATTGGTTTATGAAATACTGTATTTAACAACTTAGTTGTTAATGAGGAAAAATGTTAGTACAGTAACTCACTGTTTTTAAACTAGATTCAAAGTGTTTTTCACTATATATAAATGTTTTATTAGAAACATCAGGCAGATTAGATTAAAATCTAAAACATTAAATGATTAGCAGATTGCAGCTGGCAACAAACTCAGCTACTATGTTTTATTGCTTTCTGTGAGAGAGGTACAATCAGATGAAAAGCAAATGGGAAAAATGGGGAAATGTATGTTAGGTGGCTGGTTTAAAGGAAAAAAAATAGCTGTCTGCAATCAGTTACAGTTGACTGCAACAAAAATTAGTTTCCAGGGATCAAAGGAAATGAATGGCTGACCAGGGCAACCAGAATATCCCACAGTGTGTTAAATATTTATTACAGAGCCACTCTGCCCAAAACAATCTGAATCCTGGCATATTTCCACTAAACTAGCTCATCAGTAATTAATTTGGCATGTCATTTTGCATAAAATTAGTGATTAATATTAGTCTATGTGCACTATGTCGAACTTTTTCCTCCAAAGAATTCAATTTCTCTCCCTTCAAAAACATGATAAAATAGCCGTTTTATGTTTTGTTTCGAACTCAGGTCATAGATTTAAAAGAAAGAAAGAAAGGCGAAAAAAGAATTGCAATCTCCATGAAGGAGACATCAAAGTTTACAGACCCAATTTATCTGAGGTTTTTCAAGGTCATTGCATTTTTCCCTTCCATTGCTTGATATTATGAGTACCATAATATGAATAGATCTTTCAGCCAGTCTGAGCTTTAATGAACTATTAAGGCATGTTCATGATATTTTCTTTTCAATGGGTCTTTCTCAAAGTTTAACAGGTTCTAAATGGAGCCTCTGCAAAATGATGCATTTTGCAAGTTCTATTGTCCTGATCTTTCAAAATTAATCTTTTTTTTCTAAATAAGAACAATGTTATAAGCAAAAAAAGAAAATGATTGCATCAGGTGATCTTAATTACCTAATAAATAGGTAATAAATACCTCACACTGTCCCATCTTTCATGGGAGTTTTGGCAAAATCACTATCTATACACCATAAAGATGCCTTATAGACTTTAGTTTCAAGGAATAAAACATATAATTCAGTTATTTGAAGTTAAATTACCGTGTGCCTAAATAAAAAACACATTCAACAAATTTTTCATTCACATATCCTGGTGACTTTTTTTCAGCTCCATTTTTGGAGCCTACTTTTAGCAAAGGATGATTTCAACAAAGTTTATTTCTGTAGGTTTTTGTGGGTTGCAATCATCTTCTTGGAATATCTGGTCATTACTTGCACTGTCCCTGTCCTTGACCTCTCCCTGCATTTCTCTGCTCTGAAATCCAGGCAGAGAGAAGCTGTCTGCAAGGCACAGAAATATCAGTAGTACTGCTACAACTACAGCTACCACCTCTGCTTCTAACACTGTTGCTGCCAGGTGATTAGTACATGTCTTTTTTTTTTTTTTTTTTCAGTATCTGGACCAAGCACTTTACTAAGCACTTAGCATGTTTTTGTTTTGCCTAAGTC
Organism: Lepilemur ruficaudatus; assembly: GCA_963574885.1. NCBI lineage: Eukaryota > Metazoa > Chordata > Mammalia > Primates > Lepilemuridae > Lepilemur > Lepilemur ruficaudatus. The sequence goes on along the minus strand of CAUYRT010041059.1, from coordinate 26,386 downwards.
TCACAGTCACTTTGTATAATATCTGTTATTATCTCCATTTTTTAGTTGAGGAAACTGAGGCTCAATTTGTAAAAATCACTTGCTCAAGATTATACAGCCATTAGGGAAGCCAGTATTCAAAACTAAGTCTGTGCAATTCTACAGGTGTGTATATATTTGTACACTTTTGTATATGGTAGGCACATTAATGACCTTGTCCGTCTTTGTTGCATATGTAATGCGACGCCATTTTATTCCCTGATAGCTCCTCTAATCTAAAAAAAATCATGTGATTTCAAATTTGTGGTGACATCCTGTTACTTTTAGTCATGTTCTGCCTAAAACAACAAGAGCACCACCTGTCTTCTTGCCCAGAAAATTCTTACTAATTTTATCCTAGCTAAATACTGGTCATCTCTCCCAAAGCCAGACTTATTCCATTACTTGGGTCAACAGGTAGTGGCCCTCCTGCCCCATCTTTGCCACAGTCCTGCTGTCCTTTCCCTTCCACTTGCTTTCTCTGTCCCCTAATGAGATTGTGCTGTTTTTAATTTCTCTCTTTCAGCTCTGCACCCTCTGTTTCTTCCATGGAGGTTAAATAGTTTATGTGGACACATACTAACAGCCTCAATATGTTAGAAAACAGCAGGAAGCTACAAAAGTGGACACCCAAAGTGTGAAGAGTAAGCCGGCAGAGGGTCAGAGGCTACATCACATCTCTCATTTAAAATATATGGTTTTAAAATATATGTATGTATTCACATATATGTATATATATTACACTCGTAAAATATACAATGTTTTTAAAAATGTCTCTCCTTACTTGGTAATATTGAACAAGAAGTAACTTTAGGTGTTTTAATGGTAGTGTATTTATACTTTTAAGAGCCTTTCTTTTAGGAATGCATCCTGCACGTAATTCAGTAGAAAGGAGAAGAGGATATATGAAAGAAAACAAGATTGGCCTTGAGCGATCATTATTCATGCTAGGTGATGGGTGCATGGGGTTCATTACTGATCTTTCTACTTCTATGTATGCTTGAAAATCATTGACGATAATTTAAAAATCTCTTTAAAAAGAAGTGCATAGTATGTTCCTTTTGATTCAACCTTTTATGTAACAGAATCCTTTCTGAAACAATGACCCAGTTTATTCTTCCAACTCTCTCAAAGGAACGTTTTCTTCTCTATAGTAGGAGTGCAATGCACAGTGTTAGGAGTTTTTGTCACATTGCTTGATGAAGGTCCAAACTTATGCCTTTATAACCCCCAGGAAGACTGTTGACTGTCTTTGTAGTGTTAGGAGCCTGGCGATGTATGCTACCCTTTAGGCTCGTTCATCTGTAAAGTTTTACTTCTGTAATTCATCATTGCCATTTGCTTCCCTTTTTCATTGCTCCTATAAAAATGATGTTGGTGGTAATGATAATGATAATATATAATTATTCCATGTACTTTGGAAATTGTGACTTATTTAATACTCAAACAGCTCTGTGAGGTAGGTGCTGTCATGATTTGCACCTTGCAGATGAAGAAACTACCGTGTGGAGAGGCAGCTTGCACTTGCTTTGGTGACATGCTCACCAGTGACAGAGCTGGGATTTGAATCCAGGTAGGCAGGCAGTATTTAGCCAGGCCACCCCTATCAGGTACTTCCTCAATAACACTGGGTCAATTTATCAACTTTCCAAAGTATTTTTATGTAACCAAATTCCTCTTTAAACAAGGAAGCAGATTCAATAGCCCACACTTTTGTTTTCTCTCTCCCCCAGCGTGTCTGCCTTCTTTAACTGGCTACCCCACCACACACCCTCCTGGAGACTGACTTTCCCAAGGTGGGATGCTCTTCACTGGCCCTGCGCTGTGTCTGATCTCTGCCTTCTGCAGGAGGCAGGTGGGCAGCGCAAAATTCAAAGATGCAAGCGCTGATCTGCCACACACCGGCAGACTCATTTGAATAGCTCTCTGCTCCTGGCTGGACCCACGTGTTTCGTGTTCCAGGATCAGACCAAGAGATCTGAGGCACTGCAGGGGCAGTGCGACAATGCAGGACCCCATGAGCCCTGCTTCTACTCTAAGAAGTTACCGCAGTTGGAGTACTGTCCTCGGTGGTCCTGTAACTTGTAAGGGCAGCTTTTATAACATTACTGGACTTCTCGAACCTAACTCTCCTGCATCTGACGTGGAATCAGTATGACACAGGAAGTTAGTTTCATTAGTTGAATAGCTAGTAGTCTCCTTTAACTTGCAACTGGTTAGCGCACTAGGGACTTCTTTACTTTTCAACACGTTAATATAGTATATGCCTGAGACCACTTCATTAGGTTACAAGTTAAAATTAACCATGAACATAAATTATATCTGCTGGGTAATAAGCTATGTGCTTGGAAATTAAAATCGAACCAGAGAATTTACAGTTTAGAATGCATATTTTGGGACACACGTGTTGAATCACAACCTGTTAACAAGTGAAGCTTTTACAAATAAAGCAAGATATAAAGGATTAAAGGGTAGGTTTTAGTCTATCAATGATGACAACTAAATGAAAACTTGCTTTTCACAACTGGAAAGGTAATTATTGCTCTTTTGATTAAACATCATCAGACTATTTATTCATTTTTTTTCCCCACAAACTCAAGTGCCTCTTACCTAAAAGGACCTGTTCTAGCCAGTGGTTACAGACGCCCTTCCCTCCCGGGTTTTATACTATCAAAAAAAGGTGAAAAGGTCTGTTGCATCTACAAGCAATAATAGGAGAGTATTCTGGAACGATGTCCACAGGAGCTAAGAGAAAGATGGCAGCTTGAAGATGTGGATCCACATCCACATTCAGCCAATAGATGTTTCGTTTGTATTGTAGGAAAAGAAAACATGATATCAATGACAAGGAAAGAATTGTTAGCTTTTGGAAAGGTAGAATGAGTTAACATCCATACCATTTTAAGACTATAGAGTATTAGTCAAATCTTAGTCATGAAAAGTTTATGTCCTTATCCTGAAAATTGCTAGGTTTCAAATTTTATGTGTTTTTGCAATGGTGGTTTCTGTTTCTGGAGGTTAGAAGGACTGCTGGAAAGCAGATTTAAGCCCGTTTTTAAAATTTATTTATTAGACAACTGGGTATGTGTCTGCCAAGCAACCATTGTGAAAAAAAATGATCATCTGGTTAATTTACTTCTCAATGTCCGACACAACTAGTTCTTTCCCTTACCTCCCTTCTGCCCACTGATTGACTAATTGTTTTGCCTTTATATAAAAGCCCATATGAATCCGATTTCCCCCTGTGAATTTCATTTACTGGTAACGTCAGTACAAATCCTTATTAGACCACAGTGATGCACTGTGTAAACCTCTTTAATCACCTAATTGTTTTGCCGGGAGAAACAACTCTAGTAGGAAGAATAAAATTCCTTTAGTGATTACAAGAGTATCCTCTAGGCTTCTAGATTAAGAAACATCAGAAAAACGAAGACTCTAAATGTCTTTAGAGTACCAATTTATTATTGGATCTTAACTCCTTTATTTTATTTTTCATGTTTTGCAAGAGAATCTTTATCTTCCCGAACTGTGTGTGATTAATTATAACATAATCCATTAAGATAGCATTTTTTCCTGAGTAAGCTATATTTCAGAGCAGTTTTGTGATATACAGATAAGCTTATCTTGACATACGAAATGATTTAGAAACAGAGACAGCTGAGCTGCTCAGAAAAAATGCTCTCCGTGGCATAACAGTGAGCTTACCAAAATTTGTCAAGAGAGAAAACTAAGGCTACTTTCAAACTCTATACTTCTTTGCCATTTCAAACTGTATTAGAAAGATTTTATTTTTGCAGCCCTTGATGTAATTTTTCTGGATTTTAATACTTGAGGTACTTTTACAAGACCCCAGTCATGAAGTGCTCTGCCAGTGAGGTAGAAATAAGCCGTATTTCAATTGCATAAAAATTGCCCGACGATGGGTGCAAAAAATGGCAGGAATTCTAGCTTTATTTCACTTATTTATTAATTATATAAAGAAATAAATCAAACAGATGAGGTTTTTCTAAGGATAGTTTAAATCAAGGACAGAGAGAATAGTCCCAAGATCTACAGCGGTTAACATAAAGAACTAGAAATCAGCTTTGATCTTGGAAAAGGCAAAATGACAGAGCTGAGGGAAGTCGTGAGAAATATAGTGGCTGTGAGACCTTGAATATGCCAATGCTACAGAAGAATTAGGTGATGGTAAATTGCTATGCTGGTAGTAAAAAGAGATATGATGAAGATATGTTCTGGTTCAGCAATTCTTGGTCCAAGGCTTGCAGACTAAGTATCACTCGCAGCGATACATCTCGTCTAGGAGGCTCGTGTGAACTGGTTGTTGTCCCTTCTCTTGCTGAGCCCTCCGCTCTCCGCCACCACCACCATTTCATGAAGCACAAGCTGTTCATTCAGGGGCACTCCCACCTACGTGGATCTTGGGCTCTTCCTGCCACCGTTTATTGATTCATCCTTGAAGGGCTTTTGGAACTTGTCGAGGCAGCCAGTGGCTGTTGAAGATGTGCAGCATTTAAATTCACTCAAAGTGGGGGAAGAACTGCCGGTCCCAATAGACCCTTCTGCCAATATCAGGATACCCTTGCAGCACTTACTGTTAACTATTGCTATTACTATTAACATTATCTCCTTGTAAGACCAGGGCCAAAAGAAAAAGGAAAGAGGGAGAGATTGCTTTTAGTAAGGATGACTGAGGCTGAAAGGGGTCAGGGCATTCAGAGAGCTGTGAAGCCAGCTGGAAGGCCTTGGAAGAAGCACTGACAACCTGAGACTCTCCACAGGCTTCAGGATCTGTCCCTCTGGTGGGCGCTGTGTTTTATTTTTCCCTTCTCCACTCACTGGTTTAATGTGAGATAAATCAATTGCCTATTGGCTTCTGAAAATTTTTGGACATAAGGGGCAACTGTTTGACCTAAAAATACACCTAAGTAAAAAGATTAGCAGTCTTTGTCTATACCAGTAATTTGAATATAGTGCGGATAATTAAAAGTGATGGCAGATTAGATGCTTTAAAAGATTTTAAAAAGTATGATTAGACTTTCTCAGTTATAGACAATATCAGACACTATTATATTAGTTCTCATAAAAAGCTTCACATGATTGCATATGGAAAATGAATGACAATACCACTTACATTCCTAGTGCATCTATATTTTTAAAAATGATTCTGTTCAAAAAGTACAAATCTTTATTTGAGTCACTGCTTTATGAAGTATATAGATATACTTGCCATATGCTCAGATGTCTCCTAATGAAGACTTCCTCAAGGCTAGATTAAGCAGTGAGGGCTCCTGATACTCTATAAGCATTGAAAGTATTTAAAAAATATTTTTGATGATTGCCTATCGATACCGAATATAAGCTTCTTGTTTTTGTTGTTGGATAAATGGACATAAAACAAGTAAAAGCCTTAATAGAAAACCAGTACTTAAAATGACAGCCAACAGGTAATTTTAGGTAGTTTCTTTTAATGTCTTAGTTAAAACCCAGTCTTCCTTAGCCCACCAATCACCAAGCCCCCAAACTAACTTCCCTTTGCCAAGGTTCCACTTCCACTCAAATCCCCAAAGTACATGTTCAGTTCAAAGGCCCCATCCTATTTTCTGTCATTTGAAAGGGAAATTTGACTGCTCGGTGAATCTGTTAACGGCCCCGTCCACTGCTCTCCAACAGCTCCTGATACCAAGGCAGCAGCCTGGGTGCCAATGGTGCAGCACCCAGCTACAGAACTTTCACAGAAACACACCCCAGTTCATCTCCTTGTGGCACACTTGAGTGACAAAGGCTTTTCTGGACAGAGTACATAATGTCTCCAGAAACAGTTCTCTTCAAACACATGTTCTGTCTGCATGCTGATCCTTGGTTTCTTGTCTTTTACTAACAATTCACTTCTGTAGAGAACTCCTCTAATGGGAAACATTATTTTGAATTCAAAGAGAAGGGGTTTAGGAATCCTTTTCTCTGTGAAAACCTTTTGATGCCCAGACAGATTTGATTCCACCCTTTCCTTTATGACAAAGGCAAAGGTTCAAGAGAACAAAAGATGTGTGACCACCTCATCCAGCTGGGCTCCTGGCATGGACTAAGCCAAAAAAAGCAACAAAAAACCACACACACACACCCCAAACCTCCTTAAGCTCTGCTTCTACAGGCTGGGAGTATAATTGTTTCACATCTACATAACTACAGGGGACATTCAAATAGTTAGTTCTTCCATAAACAAATGAAGTTTCCTCCCTGGTGACTTTCAGCTTGAAGAGCTCCTTGAATAAAGCAAGTAGTTAGATACTCAAGGTTCTCAACAAGGGGTGGAAGGGACCAGTAGTGACATTATGGAATTGTTTTGCTAGCATTTATTGAGTGCCAACTGTGTATTCTATCCTTCCATAGATGTTTACATCCAGTATTTTAACCTATACACCATTATGAAATACTGAGTAGAATACTGTATGAAATATAATAGAATGTGTAAAATAGAAATGAGAATATTGAAATTGATCCTTTAGATAACGTCTTAAAGCCAAATGTGGGGTTTCAAAACTATTATCATCTCTGCTCCAGCCTTCATTCTGCACATGTTGAAAATGGTTTATGGAGATTGTTTTTAGCCACTAAATTGTGCAGTGGAGCCATGTCAGTTTATCCAAAATTATTAGTAAGAAAATCAGGTGAAGGCAATTGGAATTGTAACAATGGAAGGGAAGCTTAACACAACTAGTTCCACTTTGCTTCTGACCCTGCAGTAATACCCTTTAGGTTAAAAGTTTCTGCTAAGCTCTGCATCGAGGCTAGAAGAAAGATGGTAACCATCTCTTTTTCAAAACTAACTCCCAGGGAGGTAAGAACAGTATGCACACAAGTGACAATGCTATGTTAAAAAATTTTTAGGATCATCCTGACCTTCATCATTCAAAGTTAACTGACCAAGAGCGAAGGAGTTTTACAACCTCCTCAGACCCTCACTGACACCCAGATATCTGTGGTCCTTGGTTACCTCTTACAACCAAAATCCCCTTCCTCTCCCCTTAAAATAAAAAGGAGCATGAAGTTCTTACTAACTAAAGATGGTTCTTTGGGACATCAGCCCTTCATCTCTGTTTTCTGGCTCCGCGAATAGAAATCGCTTACCCCAACACCTTGCCGCTCAACTTACTGGCTGTTCTGCAGCAAGGGGGTGGGAGCTCTAACACACAGAACGCAGGCGGCAGTAGGAAGAGTAGGAGTCAGGGATTGCTTCATCCTTTCTCCTCCATTTTGCTTCTCTTGGTTACAAGGGGTCAGGAAAGAGAGGAAAGTGCCAGCACATCACTCCAGAGCCAGGCGACTGCAACTGCTCGCATGGTCCGCCCCATCCATGGTGCCGCAAACCAGTGGAGCGCTTTGTGCAATAGCAACAGAATAAAAAGAATTTTTTAAAGTGGATTTCAAATAACCAATAGCCAGATGATTCTCATCCATTATTGAATTAAGCGAAGATAAATTATCGCACCCTATTTGCAACTACCATGTTTGAACATGTTAGAACTTTGGCATATGGTGAAAGTACATTTTGCTTACTTTTTAACATTTGTGAGCTCTTATTAGTAACTTACGCAGTATAGGAAGAAAACTTTCAATAATACCTGGGTTTATTGGAGTCTTTGACCTTAGGCAAATAACAAACTTTATAAGACTTAGTTTTCTCATTCTCGTACTTTTTGAACTTGACATTACTTACCCAGTCTGCTTTTCCTGTAGTTACATGCAGCACTGCCTGTGTTTGTCTTCTTACAGTTTTTTGTTTGTTTTTTGTTTTTGAGACAGAGTCTCACTTTGTTTCCTGGGCTAGAGTGCGGTGGCGTCATCATAGCTCACAGCAACCTCAAACTGCTGGGCTCAGGTGATCCTCCTGCCTCAGCCTCTTTAGTAGCTGGGACTACAAGCGTGCACCACCATGCCTGGCTATTTTTTCTGTTTTTAGGAGAGATGGAGTCTTGCTCTTGCTCAGGCTGGTCTCGAATTGCTGACCTTAAGTGATCTGCCCACCTCGGCCTCCCAGAGTGCTAGGATTACAGTTTAATTGCAAATGCTTAGTATGCTGCCTGACGCATTTAAGTGCTCAGTAAATATTTCATGAATAAATGATTGCTGAATAAATTAAGAGATATGCAATATCATTGCAACAAAGAAAAATACTGATTTTTCAAGTTCATTACCCTGACAAAAAGACTGTCATTGTGTCCTTGCTAATACTGAACGCATCCGCTTGTAGAAAATTCAAAATGTGTTATAAAATGCAAATAAAGATAACAACTAGTCATTGATAACTAAAATAAAACATACAAAATTTGATGCTGAAAACTTTAGAGAAATTCAAATGATTTCGTAAATGCAAGGGAATATTATAGCACATGCTTCAGCAGCTAATGCCACCTCATACTGGGAATGAAACTCACACTGTCAGTCTAAAGAAAATATGTTACATGTGCCACCATTTGGTGAGAATATGGAGTTGCAAATAATTATTGCTAATTTTCACATCAGGATATATGAGAGAAGTTCCTTGCTTAATGTAATAATACATTATTTAAAATTGTAAATAATGCTCATGGTTTTCAAACCATGGCTTAAATTATGCATAAGATTGTAAAGTATATATCCATGAATTTAAAATGTTACAAGAATCACATTTCCAATTTGAATAGATTTAGCAGTTTTAATATACATAGAAGAAAAGATTTTTGCTTATCAATCACTAATGGTTGTTTTACGTGTTAATTTCTAACCAGTGTAAACAGGGCCAAAGGGATTGAAATCTGTGGGGTATCATTTATTGTCAAAGTTGACAGGACTCAGGAGGTTACACTTTCTTCAGTGTATAAGGCTTGACTTTAATAGGATGGATCTTTCTTATGTGAGTCCTAAATTGTCGCTGAAGCCAGTTCCCAAAGAGGAGCTCCAGAAATGATTCAAACAATGACAGCATCCTAAGAAAAGTATTTCCTCTTCTGAGGAGAAACTCCAGGTTACCTCAAAACCAGCAATCATTTGGTGGTAAAATCTTCCAATTCCACCTGTCCTCTAGTCTAGGGTTTTTCTTGCTATGCTTCCCCTCTCTCCCAGAGGCACATTCAGTCCTCTCTGTAGAAGACACTGGCCTCAGCAGATGGGCTCTCTGGGTGAGCCAAGCAGCACCAGCTACAGGGGAGCACAAAGAAAAAGGTATTTTGGGTAAAACTTTAACTTTGCCTACCTGTTGGCATCTTTTTCCATCTAATTTCTCTGCCACTTGTTAATTTTTGACACAGCTATCGCTAGTCCCAAGCAAAAGTAAATTTAGAAAACTACATGTTCTGATAAATTTCAGCTTTTAAAAAAAATATTATCTTTGTTTATTTCCTGGTTTTCTGATTACCACTTTAAAAACAAAAAACTTAAAGCCCTATTCTTAGCATGCACAGAATCTAAAAAAATTTAGAGTAATACTAAAGTTCATTTTTGATAGATATGTTTTAAAGTAAAATTTAATTCTCTAAAATACGTAAACCTTATATGGGTAGTTGCTGGAAAATTCTGAGGTATAAGATATAATTCAATTCTCCTGAATAAATCAATTCAATATGTTATATTGATAGAAAACATAAGTTCCACATTAAGAGAGAAATATTAGAATTGTGCTAAACAGCAAATGGAATCTCTGACGTTTTATCCCATCTGTAGACGGCCAGTTGAATGTACTTATGGGAGCTATCATATAAAATTAGCAGAGACCCTATCTAATTAATCAACCTGTATAGAAACCAATAATCCCTTTGTAAATGAATAAACTTCCCCAATTTTTGGAAAAGATACCTTAACTTTAGCTTCAAAAAGTCAGAAAAATCTTATATATGCCATTCAGTTAATAATAAAAACGAAAATGCCATATAGGTCAGAAGGAATAATCTACCCTATTATTATTATTGTCTAGACACCATACCTGTTCAGGCCATTGGAGTAAATGTTTAGGAAGACAGATATTACATAAAATATTTTTAACTTATGATGAATATATTATTTATTAAAACAACTTTGGGATGTTTTAGGCTGTCTATGCAATTAATTTAATCAATTACATTTGAACTTCATTATTTCTAGAGAACATATAAGGTATATCTTAGTTAAAAAACTTATGCAATTTCTGTAAACTAAAGCGATAGATAGTCTACAATTACTTCAAAAAAACTGCCATATAGTTGCAGTGTTTTGTTTGGTCCCAATAACATAATATAATTTTGTTATTTATAACATTGATTAATGTTGCTAAATAACCATTGGTAAGAAGGATTCAAACGCTGAAATAATAGAGTGGTTTTGTTTTCACTTATGTAAGCTGTTTGCAAAAATTCATCTGGTGTGCTGTTTCCTATCCAGATTTGGGGGGAATTTTGTAAGCCATCTGCACTGTCTGATTCATAGGATTGACAACCAAAGCCTCTAAAGATTTCACCTTTAGAGAAAGGTTGCACACAATTTCTTTGTTGTTATTATATTTTAAGATGAAAATGCCCTGAAATATATTGGGTGAAATCTTTTTGGTTACCAATAGTTGGTCAGTAATGGCATAGTATGTACAGCCATGAAGAAGATAAAAGTGGAAAAAATAACTCCACAGGTAGAAATAGTAGAATAAAGTAAAATTAAGACTAGATTCTGAACTCCAAGTCATAGGAATTTTTATTAGAAATATTTCCATGTGGATTTTAACTCAATAAAATATAAATATAAAATAGTAAATATAAACACTATTTTAGAAACACTTTAACCACTCTCCAGCTTCTGATGTTAAAGTATATTTTTAAGTTTATTTTTAAAACTTATAAAATATCAGTTAAACTATGATTACTACAAATACTTGATTATTTTAAATAATTAGTGAAAGGACTCTGAACATATGTTTAAAATATAAAATAGTTTTATACCTAGGTGCAATCTATACATCTCAGAAACATATCCATACTGTTTATGTTAAATTATTTTACTTTTTTTTCTTGTGTCAGTATATATTAGTGGTACAAAGAAAAGTCTCTTTTTCCTTTTTTGGCTGACGTTGCTCCTTTTGAAAGTAAGCACCTGGATTAATAAATCACCCGAAAGTATTCTTTGTGCATTCTCTGTTGTTTTCCTTACAAAGAAATCTAAAGAATTAGCAAAAATTGGTGTCACCATTTGTTTTAGAGGAGACGGCTTCAAATGGTTACTTTTATCATAGAGCCTACCATAAATTAATGACATTTGAAAATTTATTAGCTAAGTGTAGTAATGGTTTGTTTATCATCAAAAGTCAATTGGGAATGGGGGGTGGAGGTGGTATCGGCTGTTTATTTGAAGACTGTGTCAGCGCCTAAGTACTAAAAGCACTTTGCACGTTTTAAGTTATTGTTTCATAGCTCATCCTCCTTTTTATAAGTATGAGATAAGGAGGGAAGAGAAGGGAGAGCATGCACAGTCTACATTTTATAAGGCTGAAAATGGCACTTCAACGTGAATATACTAATATAGATTTGAATAGTTTCCAGGCATTATTCTGCCAAGAAAAGCACCCGGATTTATTTTCTCCCCTTCCTTTTTGGATTAAGTTTTAATATTGCAGCCACAAGGTGCTCAAAAATTTGTAGGGACAAATGACTTATCTACACAGCCGTTTGCCCCTTCAGAACCAAGTGATACCCAAACAAATCCCAAATCACTGGATGAGGACCCCTCGAAACTACACTTCTGTTTTGCCCTTATCATTTTCCCAGGAGAAAATCGTAGAGCCTGTAGAGCAGGCAGTGATGTACGGTAACACTGACAAGCCAAGCAGTGCTTGCTTTATGCCATAGATCCTCTCCTTGTTTCTTCTGTGTACCCAAAACATGAAAATATTCCACTGCGGAACTTGTCATCCCCATTGATAGCCGCAACAGAGCAAAGGGAGCAACTCAGGCCACAGCTGGTGTAGGAAAAAGCAGAGGTTGAACCTGGCTCCGATAATCGCCTTTCTTCCTTTTTTCCTTTGCTAGCTAATAGTTTCCCCCAAGCACCAACATTTTTTGTCGTTTCATCTTACACTATGACATAACCCATGCTGAAATTGTTAACAGCTCATTGTATCACTGAGTTGTTGTATTTGGCCAACTGTCCTGTGTTACTGTGATTGTAACATTGACCCTACAGCCAAACAGCACAAGAAGGTGTAGAGAAACTACCTTTTAGGTGTATTTTATAGTAAGACATGCTGTTTTTTAGGGATTATTAGTAACGTTGTTCAGATTGTATAGCCATGATTACATCTTTATGTGTATAGTGAAATTTTTTTTAAAAAAAGTATTAGAATAATTCCAACCTAAAGCACAATCTCATATATTCAAGTATTCTAAAATGCAGAGATAATTGATACCAGATTATAGTAAATATTATGACATATACCATCCAGAATTCAAGTTTTAAAATCCACATGAGGTTTTTGTCTCAAATTAAGCATGTATGAGCCAAATGAAGTATAAAATACAAATTATACTTTTCAAAAAATTCAGACTTTAGATATGTTTGCCTGAAATGTCTAGTAAATTATTGTAAAATATATATATTTTTGAATTCTCTCAATAATTTCCTGTCCCTCTTAGAGTAAAATAAATAAATAAAATTTACCAGTTTCTAACGTGCGACCAAAGCAATTATTTGCCTACATTCTTTTCTAAATATCTTCTTTCTTTCACTGGCGATATGGAATGGGTTTTTTTTAATTTGAATAAATTGTGAAAAAAGAAAAACATAAATTCTGATGGATGATCTTTCTATGACTTCTTTAGAATCCATTGGAACATAAAAATTATATTGAAAATGAATCAAATGCGATCAATTAGCATTATGTGTAAAGTAGGGAACACCAACAAACAGCTGCACATTTCACAAGTATAATGATACAGACTTTGTTTTTTATGGATTTAAAATAAAACACTATTTGTAAGGCACATGGATGCAATTTTCTTTTCTACTTGACACTGGAGATTCTTTCAGCATTTCAGTGCTTTGAAGTATTTTTTTTTCAGGGCTATATCTTGGCTGGCATAGAATTAAAGTTATTTAGAAAGAATAAAGAATATACATCAAATATCAGAATTACCACTCAGAAAACATAATCTGCCACAGCGTGTAGCAGAGCTTTCATGTTTGTTTTCTGGTCAAGGTATACTGCTTATTGTTTAGACTTCATGCTGATAAGTGCAGGCACATGATTAGAGGAAATTTGCCTTTAATCAGCCATGGGTATTTTGGTACATCTTAGAGTGTTCAGTCATCTAATAGAGTTTTGTACATTTTATTTTGGAAAGCTCAGAAAATGGAACTACGTTAAAAAAAAAAAAAGTCAGGGCTCTGCTGTTTGACAGGTCCATATCATCATTATCATTTATCATTCATTGTTTTTGAATGTAAATTACAAGAATCATTGACTTTCCATTTGAAAACCATTCACTTTGAAGCTAAATTTTAATAGAATCAAAAAGCATGTTCCTAGCTTATTCTTTTTTGTTTGATATCACCTATATAATCCCAAATATTCATTGCAATAGATCTTCTTGATTTCTATAAAATGTCTCTAATGGCAAGTACTAATTAATCATATATTAAGCTTTTTTTCTCAAATTTTCAATTATAGATACACACTAAATTAGAAATCATTTAATACACAGTTATTAAATATTGCTTTTAATTTTATTTATTATAAGGTTTTTGTTTCCATTTTAAAATAAAATCTTTCATAAATCATAGCCCCTCCTGTAGGTCTGTGGCATTTAGAAGGATCTTGGATTAAGTCATAATGACTACTAAGGGAAAAAATGCCATCTTAAGACCCATGAGTGATAAATGTCCACATTGCTACTGTGTAGGTGTTTGAAGGTTTAAGAATCCTGTTAAGAAAGCAACCGTAGAGAGTTTGCAGAAAATTACTCTCTCCTCACCTTTAATTACATTATTTAAGTTGAATATTGCCTCTACTGAATGAAGCACAAGTAATAAAGTCATTTTAATTTATTATGCAAAGTCCTTTTCAAACAATTATGGGGACTGACAGAGCAGTTAGGCATTCTTCATAAAGAATGAAGCATCTAGACCGACTTGTGAACACAGGAGAATTTTAATTTAGTTGAGGTGAATAGCAATTTATGATGAAAAGAGAAAAAAGGAAGTCAGTTTTCTTATGGAATTGTTTCTTTTTACAGTTTACATTAAGCCTTTGTATATTATATAAAATTAACATGACAAATAATTACTGAGAAAACATATCAACCAATGAAAAATTATCTCCTTGGGATAAAGGTATATGATCAATAAGTGTTCCTTTTTCCTCTCAAAAATAATAACTATTCCTCTACTTTAATACCTTTTTCAAGTACAGCATATTGCTGTTTCTCCAAATTATTACTAAATTGAATAAACTGTTTTGAAGAGAAATCATTGTAGAATGCAATTACTATTTTAATTGGGAGCTAAATTAGTTTTAATATTATAAGAATTAGTCAAGATGGGCTTAATTAGAACCATTTTAATAATTTCATTTTACTTGGATCTTAAATGTTATTTAATATAAATTGATGACTGCTATGTAAATGTTAGAATAATGTGTGGTGTTTGAAGGAGTTCCACTTGTAAGTAAAATTTGTTGATACTTTTCCCATGTGCCTGGGCTTATTTCTTGTTCCAGATAGTCCTGAAGAGGACATTGAACATGGTATTAGCATTCTCAAGCTACTGTGGCTTTCTTTTTTAAAATTAAGGTCTTTTTTTAAGAAGAGGGAAGTCTAACTTTCATAGATTCAGCAGCTTCCCCATCAATAAAATGGAGATGAGAAGGTAGAAATGTATGTGAAAACACTTTGTAAGCTACAAAGTATGTTTCAAATGTTGGTTGGCATTATTGAAATTATGATTAATTTTGAGTATTATCTATAATATTTGTTATCCATACCTGAGCACTTGAATTAAAAGAACAAAACAGTTGTTTTCATCAGTAACCATGGTGTATAATGCAGATACAACAAGTAAGAATACAGAGAGCAACATGGCTCAGCAGATGATAAATGTCAGTCAGTCGGTAGAACAGTTTCCAAGTCAACATTCAGGGTAAATTTCAAGATTTAAAAAATGAGGAAAGCCTAGGATTTCGTTAATCTATCCCACTGCCTGAGTAAATGACAGCCCCTTGTATCATCATTATAGAAACATTGTATTTGGGTATCATGTATGCATTTTCTCCTTTTTCTTGTGCTTTGTGATCCAGTTAATTCTGTAAGAATTCACAAATAATTCAAAATTAAATCAGGAATTATACATAATTTCTTAGATCCAGAAAAAGAGGACTTAGACTTTTTAAACATAAAAGCTATGAATAATATCCATTCTATTAAAATTCCAGCTGATACCTCAGTATTTTATTAAAAATAAATATATGACAGCCTATAGTGGCAATTCATTGAGTTAGGGTTATCAGTCCAGTTTATTCTGGGCCTCCAACTCCACCATTTTACAAAAAGTGTTCCTTCCCAAGTAAACAAGTTTTATTTGTTTTTTTAAAAATATACTTTCAGAGCAAACAGACAAAATAATTTCTGAAGTCAAAAATTGTTTATAACCAATACTGTTTAAATTGCAGTAATGATAACTATTTAACAAAACTGTCCTTGTTCGGTAAAATGTTTCACACGTGCACACACAAACACACAAAATCCCTAATGCATATGGTTTCTCTTCTTTAGAATTAAAATAATAAACGCTACCTAAAGCAACAGCAGTCACAGAATCACAGACTGAGATCTTTGAAATATTTTAGAATGATGAACATATTTAAGCTGTAGACAATCTGTTAAATAGAGGTAAAATATTCAAATAAGAACTCCATTGTTGCCAAAGCTAGACCAAAAAGTTTCCAGCAGCTGTTAGTGAATTGGTCACAAGACTGGCACTTTTCCCTTGAATATCGGTTTCCGTTTCCTGTCACTGTGCCTGACCCTCTCTCTTCGTCTCTTTTTCTCTCAGGAGTCAATAGTGTCTGTGTCTCCGTGAGCCCTGCAATCTGTCTTTCTCCCAAGTGTCAGCAGCCCTCAGTAGAAAACCAATTCCTGACTTTGGGCTCAGAGTCAATCATAGAAACGAATCTGTGCATGTCCAAGTGGGATTTTGACACCAACTGTATCACCACCAAATTGAGACGTGCACAATGCCACCGGGCCATCGCGTATAACAAAATCCAGGCACAGTTTTGAAGTAGATGGAAGTTCCCCTTCAGAAACATTTTCCTTTGTTTGAAAGCCACCTCTTTTGGGCACTGAAATAATCTTTTGGTACTGGGTCCTTTCTATTGCATAAAAGAGTGAAATTATAAGTTAATTATTACCGGGCAGCAAATAATACAGACCTCTGTAACAAATTTTTGCAATTAAAATTTTAAAGAAGATACCGTAAAAACAACAACAACATCAAAAACTTCCTTATTGCAAAGGGCAATGGAATTTCCAAGGTGAAAAAAATTGTTTTAATGTTGATTTTGGTTTTAATGTGGTGAGTGAAATTTTCCCCGCATATTTTAAATTATAATACATAGTCCTGGTGGCTTCATCTTCTTCCTGTCCCTCTTCTCCTCCTCCTCCTACTATCTGTATCTGCTCACATGCCTGGCTCTTTAACTTGTGCTCCGAAAGTACTTATTACACAATAGAGCTTGACCATGAATTTAATTTGAGTGTAAACTGTAATTAGATATCTTATCTACAGGAGTAAAAGGCATGATTTTAACTTTTATAGTTGGTTGGTTTGAAGCCAGCATCTATCAATCTTCTTCTATCCCCTTTTGTATTTGAAAAATATGTTCTAGAAGGGATGTATTTTATGTCTTTCTGTTGTTGCTTTCCATGAATTTGGTAACAAAAGAAGACAGCACAGAGATGGAAACTTTTAGATAGACTAATGGAAACATTTAAAAATATAACATGTTGAATGGCCTCATCTATAGTATATTGATGGATTTTCTTCCTCTTTGAATACTGCATTAAAGAAACTTCCAAAACTTTGATATCACCACACTCATTATATAGCTAAATGTGGAGATCATTGTAAAGAATGATTTACTAGTAATTCTAAAGACCTCTAAAAAAAGATAACATTTTATGTGTGCATGTTTTAAAACATTGCTTTTTTTTAGGTCACTCAAAAGTTTATATATTTATATATATTTAAGTTTGGGCTCATTTGTTACAGTAACATAAAAACTGTAACAATTGGGTTTTGGTTTACCTATTTTAATTGTAGAAAATTGGTGTAGAAAATACAAACAAACAAAGGAATGTACCTATAATCCCAGTACCAAGAGACTACCACTGTTAACATTTTTCAAGAAATTTTGAAGACATGTGTATGCAGTGATAGATGGGAAAAGTGGAATGATGCTTATGCATGACATTTTAAAACTTCTGTCCACTTAACAATGGACATTCTGTCCATTCAATATACTGTGAATAGTATTACTATGAGCTCTGAATGACATACCATAAAAAAAGATTATCGTTCAATTCCAAAAGATTGTGCAGCTCATTCTAATTTTTTTTCCCCCTGTTTCTCCCAACTGAAATGAAATGACATCACCTGTTTCCTCGGACACTGGGGGAGACACTGACATGCTCCATAAGAGAAAGACAGCACAACATCACTTCCATTAATGACAAGTCCTAGCGTGATGTCCCCACACAGAACAATAAGTGTTTTCAAGTTTTAGTTATACCTGTGAAGGGTCGTCATTTATGTGGCAGTGGGATTTGTCAAGGCTGCGTGATTGTTATAGGAGCAGAGTCCCGTTCTTGTATGCAGGAGTCAGGAGGTTATAGTAGTTGAAGCATGGGTTTCGCGGCTGGGCTCCAGGGATGGAATCCCAACTCTGCTATTTAGTAAAGGTTGACCTTCGACAAGTTATTTAAACCCTCTGTGCTTGGTTTCCTCATCTGTAAGATCAAGATGATGATAGCACTTCCTTCTTTGTGAGAATTGAGTAAATGTGCACACACACCCTACACACACCTGTAGGACAGTGCCTGATGCAAAACAGGTAGAGCTTGTGAGGGGAGTTAGGTAGTTTCAATCATTGGTCAGTCACCAGGAGCGTCGTTCTTGGTCACCGTCCATGCTTACAACAAAGCACGTGTGTATAAAAAGAAAGTTGGCTAGGCAGTGTGGGTGCATTGCTTTGCTTATAGTAATCCTTAGAAGAAAAAATAAAATAACCCTAGAACTCTATTTTGCAGTCACAGATAGCATTTATCCTTTATTAAAACTATGACTAGAGATTAATACGTGTCTGAGTACACTCTTTCTGGTTTGGGGCAGAAGGAGATGTGCTTCTTTCTGTTCTTACAATGGGGAGTCAAGTGGCGATTGCTGATGGGGCACCTAGCTAGCGTTGCAGCGGGAATGGGGAGGAGGGTTATGCAACTGATTAAGACATGTTTCCTCATCTTACAAAGCTTGCATTCTAGCAGGGTCACATTACAACACATGTAAAACAAAGCACAATATATGATTCTAAATACTCATTTGCTAGTTGAAGCAGCATAGATGTACATTTGGTGGTCTGGTGAAGAGAAGCTTCATGAAGGAGGCAGGACATGGCATTCTCCTTAGAAATATAGATGATTTAGAGAAAGAGGAGGAGGGTCAGAAATAATCCAGGGAAAGGAGAGAACATCAAGAATAAAGGCCCTGAAAAAAAAAAAAAAGAATAAAAGCCAAGACTAAAGTATGTAGCAGGTAAGCCTGGGTTGAAAACCAGGTGTTTACAGAAAGGATGTGCAATGAGTTAGGCTAACTGCAGGAACAGTGGCAGGAACAGTCCCCACAATACAGCCGTCCCCTCAGACACCAACCAAAATTTAGGAGTCTTAGGACCACTCTCACTTCATACTAGCTACAAATTCATGTGTCCCCACGGACACCCTCAGGTTTGCTAATTCATTGGAAAGACTCACAGTACTCACTGAAAGCTATTGTAGCCAACCCTCAGTATCTGGAAGGATGCCTGCAGATACCAAAACCAGTGCATACTCAAGCCCTACAGTGGGCCTTGTGGAACCCATGAATTCAAAAAGTCAGCCCTCCCATATCTGCAGGTTACACATACTGTGAATACTTCCTCTCTCTCTGTCTCTCTCTCTGTCTCTCTCTCTCTGTCTGTCTGTCTCTCTCTCTCTCTCTCTCTATATATATATATATATATATATACATATATATATATATATAATATTGTTTGTTTGTTTAGAGACAGGGTCTCACTCTGTCACCCAGGCTGGAGTATAGTGGCCAGATCATAACTTATTGTAGCATCAGCCTCCCAAGTAGCTAGGACCACCATACCTGGCTAATTTTTAAATTTTCTATACAGACGGGATCTCACTATGTTGCCCAGGCTGGTCTGGAACTCCTGGCTTCAATCATTCCTCCTGCCTCGGCCTCCCGAAGTGCTGGGATTACAGGCATGAGCCAGCATACCTGGCCAAATACTGTATTTTTGATCTGCATTTGGTTACAGATGCAGAACCTTGAGCTAGGAAGGGCCGAATGTATTTATTGAAAAAAATCCTCGTGTAAGTGGACCCATGCAGGTCAGACCCATGTTGTTCAAGGGTCACCTGTATGTGAATGGTCATGTTTATTACAGGAAAAGGATACAGGTTAGAACCAGCAGAAGGAAGAGACTGATATGGCAGCACCAAGGGGGTCCAAACTCAGAGCTTCCAGTCATCCTCCCTCATGAAGTCATGGACCTTGTCAGCTCCTCCTGGCTGGGATGCATGACTATCTGCATAATGAGATTCAAGGAGGCTCACCACACCATCGGTGTTCACAGTTTTTACTGGGGCTTTATCACACACTGCTCATATGATAAAACTTTAGTTTCCAGCCCTTCCTGGAAGTTTGAGGTAATTCTTCACCTCCAGGTTCTCTGGAGGTTGGAACTGATGTGATGTGTCTCAAAGTCCCCATTGTAAATCACATTGTTAGGCTGTCCTGTGGCTAAAGGCCCAAAACAAACAAAGACATTCATATCCACGCAGGACATTGCAGGGGCCTAGAGATCACCCCCCAGTCGCCAAGGATAGAGGCCAGACTTCTGTCTAGGTCAGGCTAATTCTTTACTAAACAGGATGGCATAGCAGTTTAAAATCCAAGCAGTTGGTGCTGCAGGAACACTGTAATTTATTGAAATTGAAACAAGCATAATAGATGCAATATTTTAGAAATTTGATTCCATTATTAATATGTGAGGTGGAAAAAAGAAAGTGAAATCTTTTGCAATAACATAGGTATAATAAAATAAGGATCTAACAGGGAAAATATAATGTATCTATGATGTGTTAAGCCTGCTTCCTATTGTAGCTACAGCACCTAGCACAATGCCTGGCACATGACCCATAAACATATCGGCAGAAGAACATATTGCTTGAATATCAAACAAATGCGACTTCATTTTTTGATTCAGTTCTGTGAGAACAGTGGCATCATGGAAAGACTTCAAGAAAGTTTGGAAGTGAAGTTGTACAGATAGCATGGGATATAGTTTCAGATACGTAGAAATTGAGACAGTGAGCAATTCACTTGTAAATATTCTGCAACCAGTTGGTATTGTGGAATTCAAATATAGTTAAAAAATCAAGGATAGACAAACATTACTTGAGTGATAACTACTATATAGCTATGGCATTGGAATTCTTTTTCTTTTTTTCTATTTTATTTTGTAATTTATCTGTATTTGTTACCAGTTTTAAGTGGATTGTGACTCAGGCACTACATTTCTGTTCACAAGCCTCACTTTTCAAAACAGTTTTACAACACATATGGGTAGGGCTCATCATTTTGCTCCTTTAAACAATACTTTTTCTTTGGAAAGCAAGCCCTGTGTAGAGTTTCATCAAGTTTCTTCACTTTAAATATATTTATTTCTAGAGAACTAGTAGTACATGCAGGGTAAATGCATTTTATAAAGGAGAAACCAGTTCACAGACGTTTAAGTATGGGGCCCAATGTCTCATAGCTAATAAATGGCACATTTATTAGCTGTTACCCTTTTGAGTCTCTGCTCAAGCTTGTCTTTTCAGAAACCTCTAAATCTTGTAACTGTAATGGTTACCTCTTAAGTGCCCTGTTGCCAATCTTTAAAGCCTTTTGAATTGCTAGGAGACTGAGGAGTCAGCAAAGTAGGCAACAGAAAATTTCCTGGCATACAGGGACAGATCTCCTATACAGATGAATAGGAGATAAGGCTGTTTTGACCTAAAATCTTCGTTCAGGTCCACCATTCCTGCCTGTTATTGCTGCCTCTGTCCTCTGCAGATTCCCTCCTTCCACCTGATCCCAGGAGATAATGTCAGATATTGGCCTTCCCAGACAACTGGACTAGACCACAAATAGGAAGCTTCTGATCATCCCTAGTACATTTTATGAGGGAAGAGCAAGCTCCCTGAGCAAGATAAATTTCACAGTCAGTGAAGGAGGATTTTTCCTTTCTGAAGCCTTCCTGGCTCCAACCTCCTGTTCCACAACTTTTCCTTGCATCTCCCCACTCTGCCCCCATCTATACTGTCCTCCAGCCCCATACATCTTTCTCATATTTGCTAAAGTACTCATTCTTTTTTTTTTTTTTTTTTGAGACAAGAGTCTCACTCTGCTGCCCGGGCTAGAGTGAGTGCCGTGGCGTCAGGTCAGCCTGGCTCACAGCAACCTCAAAGTCCTGGGCTCAAGTGATCCTACTGCCTCAGCCTCCCGAGTAGCTGGGACTACAGGCATGTGCCACCATGTCCGGCTAATTTTTTGTATATATTTTTAGTTGGCCAATTAATTTCTTTCTATTTATAGTAGAGACAGGGTCTCGCTCTTGCTCAGGCTGGCTTCGAACTCCTGACCTTGAGCAGTCCACCCGCCTCGGCCTCCCAGAGTGCTAGGATTACAGACGTGAGCCACCTCGCCCGGCCCTAAAGTACTCATTCTAAAGTAGAGCATCTGTATCACTCTTCTGCTTAAAACTGTTCATTCATTGACTACCTGACCTAGAAGATGACTTCTCATTATGTCTTTAAAAACGTATTTATTTGATCTACTCTTATCATTTAAGCTCTGTTATAGTCTGCAACCATCTTTTGATTTTATTTTCTATTTTTCATCTACATGAATATTTTCCAAAGTATGTTATAGGCATTACTTGAAAGAAAAATGTTTTGTGATCAAATAAGTTTGGGAAATATTGGGTTAAACAAAATAAAACACATTTACTTATGAATTTCTTAGAGTCTTTAAACATACTAATATGCACTGTAAATCTTGTTAATGCTAATATGCAATCTTCAATATCGTATAATTTCTTCGACTCAGATCACTAGGGAACATGTTTTTGTTTTTTTCTGTGGCATCTTTAAGGCTTAACTCAAACTTTCCTTGACTCTTTGCCATTTTCTTTTCTTTTTTTTTTTTTTTTCTGAGACAGAGTCTCACTCTGCTACCCGGGCTAGAGTGAGTGCCTAGAGTGAGTGCCTAGAGTGAGTGCCGTGGCGTCAGCCTAGCTCACAGCAACCTCAAAATCCTGGGCTCAGGTGATCCTACTGCCTCAGCCTCCCAAGTAGCTGGGACTACAGGCATGCGCAACCATGCCCAGCTAATTTTTTTATATATATATATTTTTTTAGTTGGCCAATTAATTTCTTTCTATTTATAGTACAGACGGGGTCTCGCCCGGCCTCCGCTTCCCAGAGTGCTAGGATTACAGGCTTGAGCCACCGCGCCCGGCCCTCTTTGCCATTTTCTAAACTCCTTTAACAGTTGTCACTCTGTCCTGCCTTCAGTTAAGTATCCTTATTTAACAATGAATCTTTTGCTCTGAGTAGATTGAGAGCTCACTCTTCTAGACTAAGATATCTATATTCTGACTATTTCTACAACTCTATGTACAAAATCTTTCAATTAGGTCCCAGAAGAATGGAACGCATAGGTGATTTTTGATGAGAAAGATGAGGAATACAAGCAGCACAGTTCTCAGAGGAGGAACAGAGATGAGAAAGGTGGGCAAGAATAGAATAGACAGGTGATCATTCAGCAGACATGTTTGAGAATGATATAGCGTTGAACCTGCCTGAGTACTGGGTGTTACTTAAAGGACTTAGAGATAGTCCTCTTGATGGGGAATTTGACCTGGTACAGAAGACAGGTGATTCATTGATGGGAAATTATAAATGTAATGTGGTAAGTACTAAAGAAAATACAAGTGCATCTTAGATAGATGAAAGAAAAATAAGTTTTTCATGATGGTTTCAAGAAAGACTTCAGAGAGGAAATGATGTTTGATCTGGGCCTTTAAGAGTATGAGTAGGGGCCGGGCGCAGTGGCTCACGCCTGTAATCCTAGCACTCTGGGAGGCCGAGGCTGGAGGATCGCTCAAGGTCAGGAGTTCGAAGACAGCCTGAGCAAGAGCGAGATCCCGTCTGTATTATAAATAGAAAGAAATTAGTTGGCCAACTAAAAATATATATAGCAAAAATTAGCCAGGCATGGTGGCGCATGCCTGTAGTCCCAGCTACTCGGGAGACTGAGGCAGAGGGATTGCTTGAGCCCGGGAGTTTGAGGTTGCTGTGAGCTAGGCTGACACCACTGCACCCTAGCCCGGGTGACAGAGTGAGACTGTGTCTCCAAAAAAAAAAAAAAAAAAACAACAAAAAACAAAAAAAACGTAGTGTTATGAGAAAGTGCATGAAAGTCTAAAAATAGAAGACAATACTAAGTCTGAAGTCTGGTTTGGTTAGCCTCTGGATACATATTATAGGGAGCATGATCTGGGAAGTAATTAGAGATCAATCTGGAAAGGTAAACTAGATTCAGATTGATAGGCCTGTCTAAGTCATGCAAATAAGTTTAGGGTTGAAGGACTTTGAAATATTTTAAGCAAAAGAGTAACCTCATGATAGATGACCTTCTGGAATAGAATTTGAGTTGTAGTATAGAATAGACCAGATAGGAAGGAGGCGTTTGCAGTTGTCTGGCCTATAGGTGGGTCTGAAATAGGGTAGGAAAAAGAAAGATAGTAAGGGTACAGCTTATTGTGACAACTTGGCTCATGTCTACCACCCTTACGTCCAGTAGAATCAGGTTCTATTTGTAAATAGGTAACCAAGTTAAATTACATGACTTGGGAATGGGAGGTCCAAACATGATATAGGAATACATTTCTTTACCAGGGTCTGTTGGAACATCATCAGTTATATACTAATGGAAAATTTTCCCTCCAGGGCTGAAGTTATGTAGTGCTGTGATCTTGCTTGTCATGTTATGATGTTTCTGAAGATTTGAGAAATTAATAAAATGAGTAAAAGTTGTATGAATTTGGGGGGATGTGTCTGTATTCTTAGCAGCATGTAATTTCCTACACCTTCCTTTAAGCTTCTAATTAGCAAGCTTGGATGTTTGATTAATCTAAAGGAGCATAATAGAAGAGAAGCTCCATTGTAGGATATGAAAGAGAAGAAACAAGATTGTTAGGGCAGATTTGGTCTCAAGCATGGTTTTTTTTTTTCAACTATTGGGGAAGAAGATTGCCCTATTCAGAACTTATGGATTTACCCCTGAAATGGGTTTATATGAAATTTTAGGATTTATAGCATCTAATTGTTAGCGTATAGTAAGCCAATAAATACATGGAGAAGTTGAAAAGATTGCTTGCTTTAGAGCAGAATGATGACCCAGGAGAAGAGCTAGAATGCTCTAGGGAAAGTCAAACAACAGAAACAGGAGAGGGTCTCTATCATTCATTCAACACAGGTGTTTTGAGCCTGAGCCAGTGTGCCAGACCCTGGAGATGAAACAATGGGTGATACTTCTCCTTAAGTCCGGTGTGGTTGGGAGGCAAGCATATAAACAGATAATTACAATATAAAGTGATAAGTGTTATAAAATAATTGTGCACAGGCACAAGGTAGGCAACCAGCTGCCTGGAGAAGTTAAGTAGATTTTATAGAGAAGGTGACATTTGAGCTGTTTCTTACATGGGTATTTGCCAGGGTGAGAAGTAAGGAAAAGACATGTCTAGGCAGAAGAAATACATTTTGCAAAGGCTGGGAAGTAGGACAGAGTGGGCTATGTTTTTATACCATCCTTTTGGGTAAGATTGCAAATGCAGTTTTAGAACATGTTTAGCTACACTTGGAGGTGACAAGCACCTATACCTCCATTTGGGAGTATAGAAGCTTAAGGTTTGGAGATTTTAACTAGCTCAATGTCATGCAGTATGAGTCACAGGCAAGAGCTCAGGCCAGGCGCCCAAAAACAGAAATGCCAAGTCTCGTGCCTTGAGTAATTCTTTGTCATAGTAATAAATTGCTGTGGATTCATGAGTGTTTTGGGTTTTTTCACTTCCTTGGAACCAAATAACACTCCCAAAATTGGCATTGTCAGTTCTATCAAATGCTCTTCTTTAAAAAAGCAGAGTGGGGAGAATCTGTTATTAAATATTTACTTCCATCATGTGAGGTAGGAATGGATCATGGAGTGTTCAAGGCTTCCTGACAGGCTGTCTATTTAATTTGTGTCTTCAGAAGTTGACTTAATACTTTTCAGAGGTCATCCAGTAACTTTCCCATTTAATACAAAATAGCAAGCAAGTCACTTTCTTCAGGAGACACATTGTTTATCTTTAGTAGTTTTTTTTGCAGGGAGGTGGGGTAAATTTGCTCAGAACTCCTACAGGATATGAATCATTTGCATTCACACATTGACCTATTCTCACTTTGTTCTTTCCGGGAAGAGTTTTAATACAGCGTGTATTATATAACATAGGGGATACATTATCATTTATATTTCAAAATCATTCTCAAATCAATTTGCAAAATCTATGATAAACCTGAGAACTGGAGTTGCTATTATGAATATCTAATGTACATTCAAATAAATAAACAATACTTGGTCAATAATTTGAATGGAAACAAATAAGCAAACTGTAGAACAAATCTAAGAAAATGTTATTAGCTTTTTGCATGAATTGTTTGAGGTCTTTGGATATTGGGGGTGGAATAGGGGACAATAAAGTGCAGATGGCAACATGTAATCCTACAATCATTGATAATCTCTGTTTAAAAATCGTGATGAACTTTCAGTTTTCCATTTGTTTCTTTAAATTACTTTTTTTTTTTTTCTTTTTTTTTCTTTTCAGAGTCTCACTCTGTTGCTCAGGCTAGAGTGCCGTGGCGTCAGCCTAGCTCACAGCACCTCAAACTCCTGGGCTCAAGTGATCCTCCTGCCTCAGCCTCCCGAATAGCTGGGACTACAGGCATGTGCCAACATGCCCAGC
>CAUYRT010041056.1:0-27287 GCA_963574885.1 Lepilemur ruficaudatus | reverse complement strand
ATTAATTTCTTTCTTTCTATTTATAGTAGAGACGGGGTCTCACTCTTGCTCAGGCTGGTTTCGAACTCCTGACCTTGAGCTATCCGCCCGCCTCGGCCTCCCAGAGTGCTAGGATTACAGGCGTGAGCCACCGCGCCCGGCTCTAATGTGGAAATTTCTTAAAAAACACACATTCTCCTGTTCAGTTTTTTTTGACATCTTATTCTGTAAATTCCCATTAACATGGCCTTTAGCATTTTAAGAAATTGACTTAATATTTTTTCATTTGAATATGTCATATAAATCTTGAACTCTTAAATTTTATAGGAATAGCTGAAGCATCAACCAACATTTTAACCTGTTAATATAAACTGTTTTTTTTTCCATTTAATCTATCAGTTAGGATGCTTCTAGTTGCAAGTAACAGAAAATGAAATTTGTTTAACTCACATTAAAGGAATTCCAGTGGTAGCACAGGCCCCAGCGTGGATTTTTTTGCAAGCTTAATTATGTATTAAAGGACTTGGCTTCTTCTCATCACTACTTTGTCATCCTTTGTATTGGCTTTTCCCTGGGGAAGGGTGGAAGGAAGGTAAAAGGCTACAGCACTTCCAAGCATTCAGAGCATTGGGAAGTCTTGTTAAATCACAGAATTTCTGATTCAGTAGGTCCAAGTGGGGTGTGAGAATTTGCATTTCTAATAAGTTCCCAGGTGATGCTGATGCTGCTGGTAGTGGGGTCACACTTTGAGAAATACTTTTGCTAATGATTATGAAAGAGAAATATTTTTTCCTTTTATTTTAGTTGACATAATAATTGTTTGTATTTATGGGATACAGAATGATGTTTTGATAAATGTATACAATGTGTAATGATCAAATCAGGGTAATTAGTATACACATCACCTAAAAATATTATCATTTCTTTGTGTTGAGAATATTTAGAATCCTCTCTTCTAACTACTTGAAAATATACAATAAATTATTGTTGGTTGGGTGTGGTGGCTTATGCCTATAATCCTAGCACTTTGGGAGGCTGAGGCAGGAGGCTTGCTTGAGGCCAGGAGTTTGAGACCAGCCTGAGAAACATAGCAAGACCCTGTCTCTACAAAAAATTTAAAAATTAACTGGGCATAGTATTGAGCTCCTGTAGTCCCAGCTACTCAGGAGGCTGAGGCAGGAGGATCACTTGAGCCCAGGAGTCTGAGGTTGCAATGAGCTATGATGATGCCACAGCACTCTAGCCTGGACAACTAAGTGAGAGCTTGTCTCATAAAAAACATTAGTGTTAACTGTTAGTATTCTACAGTGCTATAAAACACTAGAACTTATTATTCCTAACTATAATTTTGTATATGTTAAACAACCTTTCTCTATCCCTCTTCCTCCTAGCCTTTCCAGCCTCTAGTAACCACTATTTTACCTTTTACTTCTATAAGCTCAACTTTTTAATCTCCCACATATGAGTGAGATCATGTGGTATTTATCTTTCTATGCCTGACTTATTTCAGTTAACATAACGTCCTCCAGGCTCATTCATGTTGCTATAAATGACAGGATTTCATCCTTTTTATGGCTGAATAGTATTCCATTGGGTATATACACTATATTTTCTTTATTCATTCATCTGTTAATGGACATTTAGGTTGGTTTTATATCTTGGCTATTGCGAATAGTGCTGCAATAAGCATGGGGAGTACAGGTATCTCTTCAACACACTGATTTCCTTTCTTTTGGATATATACCCAGTAGTGGCATTGCTGGATCCTACGGTAGTTCTATTTTTAGTTTTTTGAGGAACCTCCATACTATTTTCCATAATGACTACACTAATTTACATTCCCACAGTCTATGAGTTCTCTTTTCTCTGCATGCTTACCAGCATTAGTTATTTTTTGTCTTTTTGATAATAGCTATTCTAACTGGGGTGAGATGATATCTTATTGTGGTTTTGATTTACATTTCCCTGATGATTGGTGGTGTTGAACATTTTTTCACATACTTGGCCATTTGTATGTCTTCTTTTGAGAAATGTCTGTTCAGATTCTTTGTCCATATTTTTATCAGATTATTTGGGGATTTTTTTTAGTTGTTTTTTGAGCTCTTGAGTTATTTGAGTTCCTTGTATTTTCTGGATATTTTGTCAGGTAAATAGTTTGTAAATATTTTCTCCCATTCTACAGATTGTCTCTAAATTCTGTTTATTATTTTCTTTGCTATGCAGAAACTTTTTAGTTTGGTTAGTCCCATTTGTCTGTTTTTGTTTTTGTTGCTTGTAGTTTTGAAGTCTTACCCATAAAATATTTGCCTAGATCAATGTCCTGAAGCATTTTCCCTAAGTTTTCTTCTAGTGGTCTTACAGTTTTGAGTTTTACATTTAAATCTTTAATCCATTTTATTTTTATATGTGGTGAGATATAGGGTCTAATTTTATTCTTCTTCATATGGATATCCAGTTTTCCCAGTACCATGCTGAAGAAGGTGTTCTTTCCCCAATGTATGTTCTTGGCTCCTTTGTTGCAAATCAGTTGTCTATAAACATGTGGATTCATTTCTGGATTCTCTACTCTGTTTCATTGATTTATGTGTCTGTTTTTATACCAATACCATGCTGTTGGGCTACTATTGCTTTGTAGTATATTTTTAAGCCAGCTAGAGTGATGCTTCCAGCTATGTCCTTTTTGCTCAGGATTGCTTTGGCTATTTGGGATCTTTTGTGGTTTCATACAAATTTTAAGATTTTTTTTCAATTTCTGTGAAGAATGTTATTGGTATTTTGATTGAAATTGCATTGAACATGTAGATTTCTTTGGGATATATGGTCATTTTAACAATATTAATTCTTTCAGTCTGTGAGCATGGAATATCTTGCCATTTTGGGGTGTCCTCCATGATTTCTTTCATCAGTGTCTGTAGATTTCATTGTAGAAATCTTTCATCTTTTTGGTTAAATTAATTCCAGGATATTTTTATAGCTATTATAAATGAGATTACTTTCTTGATTTCTTTTTCAGCTAGCTCATTATTGGTATATAGAAATACTACTGATTTTTGTATGTTGGTTTTGTGTCCTGCAATTTTACTGAATTCATTTATCAATTCTAAAATTTTTTTTTGGTGGAGTATTTAGGTTTTTCTATATATAAGATGTCATCCACAAAGGGGGACAATTTGACTCCCTCTTTCCAGTTTGGATGTTCTTTATTTTTCTTATCTAATTGCTCTGGCTAGGACTTTCAGTACTATGTTGAATAAGAGTGGTAAAAGTGGGTATCCCTGTCTTATTTTGGTTCTTAGAGGAAAAGCTTTCAGTTTTTAGCTTTTCCCCTCTCATTATGATGTCAGCTGTGGGCTTATTATATATGCCTTAATTGTATTGTGATATCTTCCTTCTATACTGAATTTGTTGAGATTTTTACCATGGAGGGATTTGAATTTTATCAAATGCTTTTTCTGCATCTATTGAGATGATTGTATGGTTTTGTCCTTTATTCTGTCAATGTGGCTTATCATATTTATTGATTTGTATATGTTGAACCATTCTTGTATCCCTGGGATAAATCCCACTAGATCATGGTGCATTATCTTTATGATGTGCTGTTGGATTTGGTGGCTAGTATATTATGGAGGATTTTTACATCTATGTTCATCTGGCATGTAGGTCTGTAGCTTTCTTTTGTGTTGTGTTCTCATCTGGTCTTGGTATTACAGTATGCTGGCCTCATAGAATAAATTAGAAAGAGTACCCTCATCCCTCCTCTTCAATTTTTTGGAATAGTTTGAGATGAATTAGTGCTAGTTCCTCTTTAAAAGTTTGGTAAAATTCAGCAGTAAAACAATCCATTTTGGGGCTTTTCTTTGTTGGGAGACTTTTATTATGCAATCACTCTTGCTACTCATTATTGGTTTGTTTGGGTTTTGTATTTCTTTCTAGTTCACTCTTTGTAAGTTATATGTGTCCAGAAATTTATCCATTCCCTCTAGGTTTTCCAACTTGTTGGCATACAGTTGTTCATATGCTGTGAACCTTCGTATTTCTTGGTATCAGTTATAATTCCTCTTTTTTTTTGTTTCCTATTTTATTTATTTGTGTCTTCCTTATTTTTTTCCTCAGCTTAGCTAATGTTTAGTCAATTTTGTTTTTTTCAGAAAAACCCACAACTTTTCATTTGCTGATCTTTTGTACTGTTTTTCTTTTGTCTCAAATTTGTTTATTTCTGCTCTAATCTTTATTGTTCCTTTCCTTTTATGAATTTTGGGTTTGGCTTGTCCTTGCTTTTCTATAGTGCAGTTTCAGTCCACGTTTCATTGTTAATTTTCTGCCTAGATCACCTGTCCAATGCTGAATGTGGGGTGTTGAAGTTCCCAACTATTATTGTATCAGGGTCTCTCTCTCTCTCTGTCTCTCTCTTTAGCTCTAATGATATTTGCTTTATATATTTGTGGTGTTGGTTGGATATTTACAATTGCTATGTCCTCTTGCTGAACTGATCCCTTTATCATTATATAATGAATGACTTTCTTCGTCTCTTTTTATGTGTTTTGACTTAAAAATTTATTTTGTTTGATGTAAGTACAGCTATTCCTGCACACTTTTGGTTTCTATTTGTGTGGACTATCTTTTTCCATTCCTTCACTTCCAATGTATTTCTGTCTTTACAGATGAAATGAATTTCTTGTAGGTAGCATACAGTTGGGTCTGGTTTTTTTGTTTTAATCCATTCAGTCAGCCTATATCTTTTCATTGGGGAATTTAAACCATTTACACTCAAAGTTGTCATTGATAAATGAGGATTTGTTGCTGTTATTTTGCTAATTGTTTTCTGATTGCTTTGTATATCCTTTGTTCCATTCTTCCTTTCTTATAGTTTCTCTCTGCAGTTTGGTAGTTTTCTATAGTGATAATGTTTGATTCCTTTCTCTCTTGTTTGTGTAACTGCTCTACCAGCGAGTTTTATACTTTCCTGTGTTTTCATGATGGTCGATATCGTTCTTTCACTTCCAGATATAGGACTCCCTTAAGCATTTCTTGAAGGATGGTCTAATGGTGATGAATTCCCTCAGTCTTTGCTTTCTGGGAAAGACTTTATTTCTCCTTCATTTCTGAAAAATAGCTTTGCTGGGTATAGTATTCTTAGTGAGCAGCATTTTTTTGTTTAAGTACTTTGAATATATTATCTTATTCTCTTGTGGCCTGTAAGGTTTCTGTTGAGAAATCTGCTATTAGTCTGATTGGGATTTCCTTAAATGTGATTTGACAGTTTTCTCTTGCTGTTTTTAGAATTCTCTCTTTGACTTTGACACTTTATACTGTACCTTGGAGAGGACTGTTTTGCATTGAAGCTATTTGGAGATCTTTGGGCTTCCTATATCTGGATGTCTATATAGCTTAAGTTTTCAGCTATTATTTTATTAAATAAGTTTTCTGTGTTTTTATTAATCTCTTTTCCTTCTCAAATTTCAAAATGCAAATATTTGTTTGTTTAATGGTGTCCCATATTTCATGTAGGCTTTCTTCATTCTTTTTAATTTTTTTTTTTTTTTTTCTTTTTTTTTGGTCTGGTTTATTTCAAAAGATTTGTCTTCAAGTTCAAAAACCCTTTCTTCTGCTTGATCGTAGTGTATTGTTGAAGCTCTTGATTGTATTGTTTATTTCATTCATTGAATTCTTCAGTTTTAAGATATTCAGTTCTTTTTTATGATATCTTTTTGTTGAATTTCTCATTCAGATCATGAATTGTTTCCTTGACTTCCTTGTAATGTCTATCTGTGTTCTCTTGAATCTCACTGAGTTTCCTTAACATCATTGTTTGAATCCCTTTTCAGGTATTTCATACATTTCCTTTTCTTTGAGGTTTATTAAGAAGAATTATTGTGTTCCTTTGGAGGTGTCATATTTCCTTGCTTTTTTCATGTTTCTTGTTTCCCTACATTGATATTTGTGTATCCAGTGTAACAGTTGCTTCTTCCAATTTTATGGAGTAGCATTCACAGACAAAGACTTTTTCCTATAGATGTATCTATAGTGTCAGTTGGGTAGAGTGCTTTGGCTTTAATTCTGGGTGAGGGCACTAGTGTAGTTGCCATGTGATTTCTTCAGCTGTAATCAATGTCAGTAGGATCTGTGAGTTCCTCAGTGGCTTAAGGTTGTTTGTGGAAGCTTTGAGGCAGCTTTGCTGGATGGGGATGCAAGGTGGGCTAGTCCTTGGGCCCCTGGGCAGCACATGAATGCATGGCGGCCCTATTGCTGGAGTAGGCAGGCAGGTTTGTCAGTGGTAGTGGCAGTGGGCCTTGGGCAGACTGGTCCTCGGGCTTCTAGTCAGCATGGTGGTAGTGGTGGGCCCTGAGTGGGTCATTCCTTGGGTCCCTAAGTGGTACATGTAGGTGCTGGGGGTGGCTAGGAATGGATGTTTGAGGATCAATCATCATATTAGTGACAAAATACTTTATCATTTGGAATATGACAAAGAGTTCCCTTCGATGTCCTCAAAGGGCCTGACATCATTTTTAGTTTGTGAGCTTCCTGTTAAATATTCCATATTGGGACACTGCTCATTTAGAATTCCAATATTCCTATTAGTTGATGTAGTAGTTTCTTAGAAAATTTGCATTCAGTTGTTTGAATTGGGGGCTGACTGGGCCAGTTCAAGCCCCAAATTTTCATTTCAGATTGTTTCCAACATGTAGAAAGCTTTTCCCCAACCCCCATTTTTCTAATTCCCCCAAAGATAGGACATTTGACAGTATCAAATTTTTAAAATATCTTATGATACAGGCTACACAAACATTACCTTTTATAACCAACAAAGGAAAAATAAAGTTGCCTGAAGGTATATTGTTAATGCTTCTAATCTAATTTTCTACCTGATCTTTCTTTGTAGTAATACATTTTCTAATTCAAAGGTTTAATAATTTGCTTCTGTTGCAAAAACTCTTTCCTGCCAATTTGTAATTTCTTTTCTCTCTCATCTATCTCACAAACCATATTGTCAAATTGTCATTCCCTCTTCTCCATTATCTGTCTTAAAAACAAACCACCTCCTTGATATGGGTTCCATATTTTATGTAGTAAGCTTAATGAGAGTAGTGGTCTGTTTGTGTGATTGCTCAGGGCTAAACTTCAGGATCTTTATAAAGCCTTTGGCTGTTTCTGTGTTGTGTATCTCCCTCTGTATTTTATTATCATAATGGCTTTTTTTTGGCCTTTTTTTTCTCATTTATTCTCATAATAGGAAGCACAGTGGGGAGAAATAATTTCTGCAGGGGGCCTGTAAGGACATGGGACAAGTTCAAGCAAAGATGCAAGCTTTGCAAAAAGTATCTGACTTCTAGAAAATGTTGGGGTAGAAAATTTTTAAGTGCAAAAATGTGCCACTTTAAAGGTATAGGAAACACAAACTTTCCTAAAGCTCTACTCAGACCCAAGTGTGCAGCACGATAAAGAGAGATTGAAAATGTTTCTGATGTGAAATTGAGAGAGCATTTAAATGGAGGGAGGAGGCCTAGGCTATTAAACACAGCAAGTGACCTGTAGAGAGGATATAGAATTCGTCCTATAGCTTCAACTATTTGTGACAACGAATGATCAGCAAAGCTTTCAAAGTTGGTAGAAGGTATTGGCCAGTGGCGATTTAACTTACTCAGCTAGTCTAAGGCCTGTTGGTTATACATAGCCTCCTAGCTGCCTTGTCCAGGAATTAAGAGTAAATTCCTTTATCCCTAAGGTAATGACTGAAGATGGCGCTAGTTAGTACAGTAAGTACTCACTTAACATCATTGATAGGTTTGTGGAAACTATGACTTTGAGCAAAGCAATGTATAATGAAACCAATTTTATCATAGGCTAATTGATATAAACAAGAGTCAAGTTCCCATGGCGTATTTCTAGTCACAAAAACATCACCAAACTTCTAAACAAAGATCAAAACACTTCTAATATTAAACATTGGAAAAATGTGATGTATTCATACATTTAAGAACGATTAATAAAAATAAGTAAGATAATTATTCACCCAATTATTCCAGTTCAGGGTTGTGGGTGGCTGGAGCCTATCCCAGAAACTCAAGGTGCAAGGTGGGAACTAACTCTGGATGGGATGCCATTCTATCAGAGGGTGAACTCACACTCACACCCACACCCACACTCATTCCTACTGGGAAGATTTAGACATACCAATTATCCTAACGTGCACATCTTTGGGATGTGAGAGGAGACTGGAGTACCGGTAGAAAACCTATGCAGACAAGGGGAGAACATGCAAACAACACAGTTTTCCAGGCCAAGAATCAATTTTCTTTTTCTCATCAACATTATAACAAATCAACATTGAAAGAAATCATGTTATTTGAAGACCTGCTGTATAGTGCTTTCAGTTTTGTCAGGCATTGATATACATGTCATTAAAATCCAAAGCACAGGCTCAGCTGAAATTTCCCACATGCATGGAAACAACCACCTCAACATGTTATCTTTTAATTTTAAATGGTGACCTGGGCTCAAAATCTGGGTGTGCAATTTACCTACTCTGGGTAGTGCTCAATATTGCAATGATTAGGACTTACTCCCATTCAGATCACATTGTCCTGCTTAACCCCCTTTGTGATTTTTGGAAATACAGGTTTATTTTTAAACTTCTTAGAATCCCTTAATTCCTGTTTGCTTTACAGGAAACCAGAAGCATGTATTTTAGTTTGATCATAGGAAGCAAGTAGCAAACTCAAAGGTGGGATTACATTTATCCATTCAACAACAAATATTTATTTAAGATGACCACTTTCCAGATCACCCATTTATTCAATAGGTCTTCACTACACATTTATTACAGCCAAATGTTTTAGGGACAGAGATGAATTGGCAAGTTTGGAAACTAGACAGAGTGTTATCTCTTAAATGGGTACATTTATGTCTCAAAATAAATCTTGAGGTTTGGAATATTGTTTTTCTGTTGTTTCTACAGAAAAAAGCTGTTATAATCTAGGACTATAAATTTTTTGTTTTCCAAAAAAATCTATAATCTAAATTTATTGATTTTGTATAGAAGATTTTATATATATATACACACATATATAGTTTCAGAATATTATGGGATACAAATGCTTTGGTTACATAAATTGCTTTTGTACAGTTTAAGTCAAGGTTATAAGTGTGCCCATCCCCCAGATGGTGTGCATTGTACCTGTTAGGTGTGAATTTACCCACCCCTTCCTCCCCCTTCCCACCTGCTTGATTTCTGATGAATGTGTTTCCATATGTGCACATAAGTGTTGATTGATTAGTTCCAATGTAATGGTGAGTACATGTGTTGTTTTTCCATTCTTGTGCTACTTCACTTAGAAGAATGATCTCCAGTTCCATCCAGGTTAATACAAGAGGTATTAGGTCACCATTTTTTTATGGCTGAGTAGTACTCCATGGTATACATATACCATATATTAGTTTACTCATGTATTGGGGGGCACTTGGGTTGTTTCCACACCTTTGCAATGGTGAATTGTGCTGTGATAAGCATTAGAGTGTAGGTGTCTTTTTTTTTTTTTTCCCTTTGGGTAAATATCCAGTAGTGGCTTTGCTGGATCAAATCAAATGATAGTTCTACTTTTAGTTTTGAAGGATCTCCACACTATTTTCCATAGAGGCTGTACTAGTTTGCTGTCCCACCAACAGTATATGAGTGTTCCTATCTCTCCACATCCACACCAGCATTTGCTGTTTTGGGACTTTATGATAAAAGCCAATCTCACTGGAGTTAAGTGATAGCCCATTGTGGTTATGATTTGCATTTCCCTGATAATGAGAGACGTTGAGCACTTTTTCATGTTTGTTGGCCATTAGTCTATCTTCTTTTGAAAAGCTTCTGTTCACGTCCTTTGTACACTTTTTAATGGGGTTGTTTGACTTTTTCTTGCTGATTTGCTTGAGCTCTTTACAGATTCTAGTTATCAGCCTTTTATCAGATGTATAGCATGCAAATATTTTCTCACATTCTGTAACGATTGTTTCCTTGGCTGTGTAGAATCTTTTTAATTCGATCAGGTCCAATTTATTTATTTTTGTTGTTGCTGTGATTGCCTTTGTGGTCTTCTTCATAAATTATTTGCCTAGGCCAATGTCTTGAAGAGTTTTTCCAACATTTTCTTCTAGAATTCTTATAGTTTCATGCCTTAGGTTTAAGTCTGTTATCCATCCTGAGTTGACTTTTGTGAGTGGTGAGAGGTGAGGATCCTGTTTCAATCTTCTACATGTGGCTATCCAATTTTCCCAGCACCATTTCTTGAATATTCTTTTCCCCAGTGTATGTTTTTGTCTGCTTTGTCAAAGATCAGATGGCAGTGTGAGGATGGTTTTATATTTGGATAATCTGCTCTGATCCATTGGTCTATGTTACTGTTCTTGTGTTAGTACCATGATGTTTTGATTACTCTAGTCTTGTAGGACAGCTTGAAGTCTGATAAACTGATGCCTCCCAATGTGTTCTTTTTGCTTAAGTTTGCTTTGGCTATACAAGGTCTTCTCTGGTACCATATGAAGCATAGAATTATTTTTTCTCGATCTATAAAAAATGATGTTGGTATTTTAATAGGGATTGCATTGAATGTGTAGATCACTTTGGGTAATAGACAGTTTTTTTTTTTTTTTTTGAGACAGAGTCTCCCTGTTGCCCAGGCTAGAATGAGTGCCGTGGCGTCAGCTTAGCTCACAGCAACCTCAAACTCTTCGGTTCAAGCAATCCTTCTGCCTCAGCCTCCCAAGCAGCTGGGACTACAGGCATGTGCCACCATACCCGGCTAATTTTTTCTGTATATTTTTAGTTGGACAATTAATTTCTTTCTATTTTTAGTAGAAAGAGATAGGGTCTCACTCTTGCTCAGTCTGGTTTCGAACTCTTGACCTTGAGCAATCCACCCGCCTCAGCCTCCCAGAGTGCTAGGATTACAGGCGTGAGCCACTGCGCCTGGTGACATTTTAACAATGTTGATTCTGCCAATCCATGAGCATGGTATGTTATTCCATCTGTTTACATCCTTAATTTGGAATATTGTATGTCTGTTTTCAATGGAAATAATGAAGTCCAGAGTTGACGCTTGGACATGGGACTCACATTCACTTTACTCCTCCTCCTTCCCTTTCTTATTCTAAGCTGCACCCAATCCAACTTCACCTTCAACCCAGTATATTGATAGTATATACCAAAGATCACAAATATCACCACAGGCTCAGAAGCTGTTTTTTTTTTTTTTTTTTTGAGATAGAGTCTCACTGTTGCTCGGGCTTGAGCGCCGTGGCATCAGCCTAGCTCACAGCAACCGCAAACTCCTGGGCTCAAGTGATCCTCCTGCCTCAGCCTCCTGAGTAGCTGGGACTACAGGCATGTACCACCATGCCTGGCTAATTTTTTCTATATATTTTTAGTTGGCCTATTAATTTCTTTCTATTTTTAGTATAGACAAGGTCTTGCTCTTGCTCAGGCTGGTTTCGAACTCCTGACCTTGAGGGATCCTCCCGCCTCAGCCTCCCAGAGTGCTAGGATTACAGGCATGAGCCACCACGCCCGGCCTCAGAAGCTGTTGAATGGGAAAACCAAGTCATACTCAAAATAAACTTATTTAAAATAAAAATTAAGAGTATACTTTAAATTTTCTACTTTAATTTCTTCTGCTAAGTTTCATTAAATATTTCATGTTTAGAATGTTATCAGTTATGGAAAAGGCTATAGAATTTTGTGGGTGCTAAAATATTTATAGAGTACATGGCAATTTGTGTACCATTAAAACCAATGAAACACAAGTAGCTCATTATTTGAGTCCTTCAATTTTTATTCTTGCTTCCAACTTTTACTCTTCCAACTGGGCTAAAACATGGAATTAGGTATATTTATAGAAATTTTGGTAGCTTGTTGTTAGACACTGATTTCATACAACTCTGTGCAATAAGACTATATTTCCCTAAACTTGACACTTAGCATGTCCTTTATCCTGTAAGAATAAAAATACTTTCATTGTTCTGTTGGAGTAGGTTAGCTTATAAAAATAAAGTGTTGCATCTTAGTATGTTTTTCAAATGTCCAACTTAAAAAAAATAAAATGACAATTTCTTTTCTAGCAGCTAGGTAAAATTCCTTAACTGTTAACCTCTGGTACTTTAAACAATATTAAAACAGCTTTTAAAAAGAAGACATCAATTATTTGAGGAATGATTTTAAAGTAATCTTTTCCAAGTTTAGTTTTTAAATCCTAAAGGACTACATAGTCCTTTCTCATTCAGGTTTATAAAAATGCCAGTTATCAAATTTGATATTAGAATACGAGATGCCTCACACCTATGGAATAAAGCACAGTATAAATGCAATTAGAACATTATGACCATTCTTCCTCAATCTTTCCCATTTATAATATTTCTGCCAAGCAGATAAACTTGACAAATTTCCCTATTGCTCATGTGACCACTTTTTGCATCAGATACATTTAATTTTGTAGGTTAAGTATTTAGAACCAATGAAATAAGAGGAAAGTTGCATATAATGTGTTTCATTGCCATCAATCTCATTCTAGCTAGCTAATATTCCAGGCATGTTCTTGTTTCTCTGCATAATAATTTTGTACTTTTGTAGTGCTTAAAATTTACAACCTGTATTAATCAGATCTTTACAACAATGTTATCAGGGAAAGAAAGGTAGTGTGTGTATATATGTGTATATATCTATGTGTGTGTGTGTTGTGTGTAAAAATATTTAGTCATCCATCAGTACTAATGAGGGATTGGTTCTAGAACCCCTCTGGACACCAAAATCCATGGATACTCAAGTCCCTCAAAAATGGTGTATTGGTATGTAAACTATGCACATCTTTCCATATACTTTAAATCATCTCTAGATTATTACAATATTTAATACAATATAAATGCTATGTAAATAGTTGTTATACTATTACATGTTGCATGTTTTAAAAAGATGTGTATCATTTTTCATTGTTCTATTGTTATTTTTTATTACTTTCTTCAAATATTTATGATTTATAGTTGGTTAACTCCACAGATATGAAACCTTCAGATACGGAGGACCTACTGTATACACATGATTTACATTTGTGGTGCACATATATTTTTGTTTCCTTCCCTTAAGATGAGGAGGTGAGGATGACTACACAACACTCTCATAGGAAGTTAGCTGGCCTAAGGAGATGCTGGGAGAACAAAAAGGGCTTCTGAACATTATGGCCCAAGCACTTCCCGCTGCTCTGGCTTGAATAATGTTAATAAACGCTCTCTTTCACGTACAAAGTATATACATAATAAATGCTATCTTTCATATACAGAGGAAGTCAAAGTTGGTACTACTGATGTTGGCTAGTTTGGTGGAGAAGGTATTCAGGTACAGAATAGAGAATCACACCATAGAGATATGTTGATGAGGCTCCAGCTAAGTGGTTCATTCAATCAGCTATCATTTCCAGCTCTCTGATGCTCCCAAGCCTAGGAATTTGTGAGATGACTGATGGTGGATTACAAATGAAGTGCGTAAGAATTCTTCTTGGCAAAGCTGGTCTTATCCAGTTTGTTTTTTTTTGGCTTAGCAATAGAAACAATGGCTTTCACAATTTAGGCAACCACAAGTAAAATTTCAGTTTAAGTCACTTTAAGTACAAACCATGGAGTTATAAATCCTTGTGGGAGTTAATTATGGATTCAGTTTTAATGCTAGAGTATCGCAGTACACAATACGTAATTTTGAAAATTTGCTGTTGATAAAATGTTGCAGGTAATTAAAGCGATCCAATATCAAATTCTGTACAACAGAATTACCTTCTATTTTGTACGTGTATATGTTAATGCCAAATAGCATTTATATTGTGTAATCTACCTTAGATGCTTTTTTTGTTTTTAATATGATGCTGTTTTTCAAGGTTCAATAAATAAATTCACTAATAACCATTACAAATTGATTACAACATTGACCAAGAGATAGCACTTCCATTGTACAAAACAGACTTATGCCACTGTGCAGACAAAAATCAGTTTGTCAGTGATTTTTGACATGCAAGCCTGAGGTGGATCATAGATAGTAACATAGATTTCTATCAAGTAGAAATCTACTTGATAGTGATTTTTATGAGTTCCTCTTTAAAAAGTGATCTTGCTGAATAACAGCTCAATATTTCTTAAAACAAAGGTAAATCTAGAAAGCTGTCCAAAATTTTGGGTCCTACTAGTTCCACCTACCCGGTCCATTTATTTTGATGGTGAACATAAGGTTAGAAGGCATATTGGAATATGTTACAGGACCTGAGATCGGGGGCAAATTTGTTATGGGAGTATTAATGGAGAAAAATACTTCTAGCATAAATGGGAGTTTTCATTTGCTCTGCTTAGAGTTCTTGGGAGGATGCGCAAGAACTCAGCAGGTGTAGCCCTGCCCTCTAGTGGATATAGGTGCGAGAAGACATCGGCTCAATGTCTGCTCTGCCTGGCTCACCAAGGCTAATTAAAACCAATCGTCCATCAAAAAGCAATTATTAGGGGTCTGGGTGATGTACTGAGCAAGTGAAAGGTTCACGTGGGAAAAGACATAACCAGTGGCCAAAGAAGTGCCCGTTCTTTGGCTTCAATCAGTGGACGACTGGCGTCTAGGTGCTGTTTCAGACTCTCCCCGGTTCTTTAACACTTGAAACAAATGAAAAAGATTAGTTTCCCCTCGAGCTGAGGCTGAACCTTGCCCTCTAATTACACACAGGAACTGAAGCACAACCCTTACTGGGAAAGAATTTTGGCAAGTCGCCCTGCGATGACCGGCTCTCGCAAGAAATGTGAAGTAGCCAGAGCTGGGGTTTGCAAGTGGGTGTGCGAGACTCAGGAGGCTGCTCACGGTGCCCCCCATTCCCTAGCAGGAACACTAGCTCCCGTCTGCGCTCGTCCCCTCCATCTGCTGCCCTCGCGTCGCCAGCTAAGATTGTGACGGCCGCCCTGACGGGAGGGGCTTCCCCTGCGGACTTCGTAAAGAGCGCTCAAACGCCTCGGGGTCAGCGGCCATGACTGTGTCGGTCCGCTTGGCCCGACCCCACGGCCGCCTCATGGGTGGCCAACGCGGGGCGCGGGCGGAGGTTCGACCCTCGCGCCCGCTGGGTGCGTAAAAGCGGACGGGTACCATCGCGAGGGTCAGCGAGGAGCCACCACAGGGCAGGCAGGGTCGGCTCGGGCCGCCAACCCGGCGCGCCCTCCTGCCGGACTGCTCAGTTCCCAATCAGTGCCCATGCGGGGCCGAGGGCTCTACCTTCATTTCATTTCCGCCTTCCCCGCCCGTGAGTGCGAATGCGCCTGCGCGCGCGCCTCTCGCAGCGGAAGTAGTAGCGACAAAGCTCGGTGCACGGCGGACCGGGAGTGTGGTGCGCGCCGGGGCGGCGGGGAGGGGCGGAGCGCAGGAGCCGGAGGCGTGAGCAGACCAGCGCGGCCACGCCGAGCCGACTCGGCCGGGCCGAGCCTGACGGTCCCCTCACCCCCTCTCCTTTCCCCTCCCCGCCCGCCCTCCTGCTCACTACTTCTCACGACCCAAGCAGGCTCCCGCCTTGCACCGCCGCCCCGCGAGCAGCTCCTTTTCGCCCGAGGCGTGCGGGGCGCCCCCGCGAGCCCCGCGGGTGAGTCCCCGCAGCCTGGAGGAGGGGCGGGGTCTGGATCTTTGAGAGGGTACCTGTATTACCTCTTGCCCCCTTTTCCAGAAACTTCCACGTCCTGAAGGAAGGGGGCGTCCGGGTTACCCCGGCTGGGGGTTGTCTCTAGGGCGCCGCCCCGCTGGCGTGAGCTGGGGACGTTGCGGGCAGCTGAAAGGGCGGGTGCGGGTTCTGGGGGCTCCCGAGGTGGCGGCTGGGCGGGGGACTCCCTTACCCTTTCTCTCGTCAGCGCGGCTTCTCCTGGTTTCTCTTGCAGATGCTGCTGCTAGGGGTGGTGGGAGCAGCCGTGGGACGCGTGGCCGGGAACGGGGGTGACAGCCTGGGATTCCGGGGGCTTCCCTTCCTTGTCCTCCTCTCTCTATTCCCAGTGTGGCTGTGGCTGACACTAAAGACTTTGTAGCCATCAACCAGAGTGCAGTTTCGATGGAAAATGAAGGTAAAGGCCCCTGGCAGACGGGTTGCAACGCGGAGTTGAGGGTGTGGTGGTTTGTTTTTAAGTTGTCTTTTTTCCACCTTTTTATTTTATTGTGTTTTGCATGTGAAGTGGCCAAGGATTTGCTTGCTTAGCGTATCCAGCTTTTATTTTGGTCACACGGGGAATTTCGGGGATTAAGGTTCTGTGGGTGACTGAGGTTGATTCTGCTTTTCTGAGACATTCCTGCTTTCTTTAGCTTAGGAAATGGAAGGGAAGTTTTCGTTTCAGATAGCATCTATGCGTTGGAAATGAAAGCTGTTTGAAAGGAATCACCCGAGGGGAAGTGAAAAAGGGGGGAAGGGGGTGGACTGTATCTCTGGATATTTCCGTATCAAGCCTTGATACGGTTTGTGACTAGATTAATTTATAAGAAAGAAAATGATTTTTAATTATCTCTAGCTTTTTGGGGAAAAAGCTCATTGTTTTTCAGTTCACAAAAACCCGCTCTGAATTTAATGAAATATTTTGAAGTCATTTTCTTTCTTAAAGTTCTACCCTATTTCACAACATCATTTAGGAGGTTGACAGTGAAACCTGTTTGTTCACTGTACACTTTGAACGCTTTATGTTGTCATTCACATGTTACTTGATTCCTTTGTCCTCATTAAAATATTTAATGCTTTTCCTACACAGTACTGATTTATTTTTTAAAACTGCTGAACAATTCAATAAATGATTTTTTTTTCCCTCCTGACACAACCACACTTATTCTTTGGATTGACTTCTGACTTGTGTGCAATCGTCTTTTTTTCCCCCTAGCTTTAACCAGGTTGCAAGATGCGATAAAAGATTCTTAACAAATTGCAGTTTTTAAAATCTGTATCTGGTACAAAGGAGCTGCAATCCTGCTTGCTGGCTGCTTCTAATTTTTTTCCCCCATTGTTGAGAATGTAAGCTTGATATGTCTAAGGATTAGTAATTTTAAAGTAGATGTTTCTTATAGATGCAGTAATCTGTTTTGCAATCTGAGACTTCAGGGATATGGAGGAAATACGATGAGAGGCATGATTAT
The DNA here is from genome assembly GCA_963574885.1 of Lepilemur ruficaudatus. Classification (NCBI taxonomy): domain Eukaryota; kingdom Metazoa; phylum Chordata; class Mammalia; order Primates; family Lepilemuridae; genus Lepilemur; species Lepilemur ruficaudatus. The sequence continues at coordinate 10,165 of CAUYRT010041056.1, read as the reverse complement.
ATTTTCCAATTTTACTCTAGATGGATAATTGGTGGAAGACATTTTCTGAAATGCAAAAATGTAACTGCAGAGGAGTTATACTGTCTAATTGGGTCTTGAGAAACATTTGAAAGCAGTAATGTTTTTGTTTGGTGGTATGGAAAATCACTTTTCTGAGCCTTTTTCCTTTCTTAGTTTACAGATCTAAGAAAGGCAAATCCATTCTGCATGAGACAAAATTAAATGCTTTTATATACCTCTGAAACTTAAAGGATATTTGTGAACTTATTTTCAAAATGTTATCGGATTTAAGAAAGTAGGCTAAAGTAGATGGATTCTTAAATGTTGCTTTTGTTTGATCTCTGAGGAAGAAGAGCATGAGTAATAATACTGATTCTCATTAGCTCCTGAAGTGGAAGGGGGTGGTTGTGTTTGATTGTGTCTGTATTTTATGGCCAAATATGAATGATGTGGCTTCAAAGTAAAAGATTATACAATTCTTAAAAACTTGTGAGTTTTTCCTGTCTCATTATTCTTGACCATTAAGAGACCGTTTTTGCCAGTTTCTAACTACCATAACATGTTTTTTCCTTTTTTCATATTTAAACATTTTTAAGAAGAACGTGTATATGGCTTAGAAATTTTCAGCAGTCTTTGACTGTCTTAAAATACATGGATTGATATATATGTCTTTTTATAGTTCACTTGCCTTTTTATGTATCGTTTGACATGGTATATAGTATTAGTAGTTTAGAGGTGTGAAACAAAAATGGATTCAAGCCTTGTCTTGAGTCACATGTCTTATTTTGAACCATTTAAAGCTGTGTGATTTCAGGCGAATTACTTCACCTTTTTGAGCCTCTATTTTCTTATCTATAAATTGGGATTGATAATGTTTAGTTTATAGAGTTGAGAGGATTAAATGAAAAACCCTGTATAAATTCTCTTGAGATGGAGGAAGAATAGAGTTTAAGAGATTGGGTTGTGGAGCCAGGCAACCTGATTTGGATGCTGGAGTCCCACTTAACCATTATTTGGCTTTATGCAAATTATTAAAGCATTCTGTGCTTCAATTTCTTCATCTATAAAATAAGAATAATGATAGTACCTACCTTATGAGGTTGTTGTAAACATTTAGAACAGTATCTGGCATATAGTAAGTGCTCAATAAATGTTAATTGTAAATAGCCTAGCCCTATGATGCATACTGATATGCCAGCTGGCATTACTATGTTGTCATGACAGTTGAATGTTGGAAAGGGGAACAGTAATGGCCAAAATTCTCTGTTTGAAGTTGTCATTGTTAAGGGATAAGCAGAGTTAAGTAAGGAATTTTTTGTAGTGTTAGTGCTTTAAGTCTCTACAAAAAGTTAGAGCTTTATCAAGAAGCCAGGGGCCATTGTGGAAAGAGACTGGCTTGGATTTGAATCCTGACAGGTAATTTTTTCCTCGAATAAAAATCAATTAATAACAAGTTACTATGCTTCTAAGCTTTCTTGTAAATCTTCTTGTCTGTAAATGGGATAATGCACTGTTGGGTGATTCCTGTGAGTAACAAATGAAGCCTGGTATGCAAAGTGACCAGAACAATGGTTGACACACAGTTAGCTTGCAAGAGTATTTGAATGATGCTATTCTTCCCCAGAAACAGAGAATTTTCCAGTAGGTATGCAGATAATTTATAGCTCTAGGTGTGAACAGTGTAGAATTGATAGTTGCTCCCTAGAGAATCAGCATGCTGGTTCTTAGGTAGCCTGCCAAGTTTACTATGGTTTTGGGAGGAGAAAATGGCTTCATCCATGTGGTTCCCTTCAGCAGTAGTGGTATTTTCTTTGACACTTCAGTTTCCATTCTTTTGGACATTTTTTTCAGGGACCAATGAAAATTTTCTCAGCAAAACTTGACCAATTTTTATCTGTAGATTCCAGGATGCTCCATGAATACTTCATGCCAATCACTAGGAACATTTGAAGTGTAAATTTCTTGGAATTTCAGGGCCTGGCCCTAGATATCCATTTGTGAGTTAGGATTTTATGCACACTATTTAGAATTCCTTTTTACATGTTTATCACAAATATAAACATAAACCACTTAGGAATCTGAAATGTACAGTTAAATGGCTCTTTTCTGATTTTTAAAAATTGTTTGCATGTGTAAAGAGCTAGCTTCCTAGACAATTCTAGGTGGAGAGTTTTGTAAGTAGTTTTTCTTTCCCATCAATGGAATAAATTTGTCTTTTCCCATTAAAAAAGTGTAAAATTAGTGCACACGAAACTAATACAGCCTTAAATTTTTGACTAGTGGATAGGAAAGTAATTCAGACATGATTAATTTAAGATTGTAGGCAAAGCTAATAGATCTGGAAAGCAATCCCCCCAGTCTCTTTTGGCTGGCATTTGAAAATTAAAGTATTTGTATTTATACTTTTTAAAATAGTTTCCTTATTCAATTTGAATTGTTAATCATCTAGGAATGTCTCAGGAAAAGATTGTGTTAGGATAGTTGGAGAAGCTATGAGGAGAAAGAGATGATTCCTTTTCTGTATTGTATTCTTCTTACCGGAAATAGGAAATCAGGTTATACAAATATATCTTTAGGTGTGGGAAATGTAGTTTATTTTGTTTGCATTTTTGTCAATAAAATGATATTCTTAATACTCTGGAAAAGAGTTGAAACGGAAAGAGATTGTGTATGTGATAGCATTTTATAAACTGTAGTAATTTAAACCAGAGGAAGGATGCAACAGAGATTATTTATAAGCAGTACCCTTCTGACAATTGAATCCTAAATACTTGATTTGTCTTAATGTTTTTATCATTCATTTGAAGTCAGCAGAATTCAGCTATGTTAACTGAAGCATACTGAAACAAAACAGTTTCCTAGGGAACGTACCCTTAGGGCCCAACGCTGATTTTGTTTTGAGATCTTGGTTAACCATGATCTGTTTTACAAGGTTAAATTTTTCTTTTTTTAAGGTGGAAAGAATACTGTGGTTTGATGGAAAAGTTAGTTTTGGTGAATTTTAAATTACATCATTGTTACATGTAACATTTTAAAATACCTCAGTTCAAGAGGTCCCCTCACATTTACTTTGTTAAAACACAGATTCCTTTTGTAATGGTTTCAGGCATCAGTTGTGACAAGATTATTTTTACTCTTTTCACATGAACAAGTGTTGGTAAAAGGCAGTAAGATAACTGGTTAGGTGAGTGCTGACGTTAATGCCATTATTTCATGCAGGAAAAGACTTCTCAGAAAAGTTGAGGCTATGGTAATGTATTTCCTCTTGAATGTATATGGCTGGTATTTATATGCATTTGCTAATATAGTTGACTCTGGAACAACTTGGTTGGGGGGCCAACCCCACTGTGCAGTTACAAATCTACATGTAACTTTTGATTCTCTTAAAACTTAACTACTATTAATAATAACCTACTGTTGACTGAAGCCTTACTGGTAACATAAACAGTTGATTAACCCATACTTTGTATGTTACATATATATTATATGCTGCATTATTACAGTAAAAAAGCTAGAGAAAAGAAAATGTTGTTGAGAAAATCATAAGGAAAATATGTTTACTACTCATTAAGTGGAAATGGATCATCATAAAGGTCTTCATCCTTGTACTTTTCACATTGAGTTGGCTGAGGAGGAGGAAGAAGAGGTGGGGTTGGTCTTATTGTCTCAGGGTGGCAGAGGCAGAAGAGGAGGAGGAGGTGAAAGGGGAGGGAGAGTGGCAGGTGCACTCAGTGTAACTTTTTTTTCTTTTATTTCAGCTTATTATGGGAGTACAGTTGTTTAGGTTACATATATTGCCTTTGCCCCACGTGAGTCAGAGCTTCAAGTGTGTCCATCCCCTAGACGGTGTGCACCACACCCATTAGGTGTGTATATACTGATCCCCTCCTCTCCGCTCCCACCTGCCCAACACCTGATGAAAGTTACTACTATATGTGCACTTTAGTGTTGATCAGTTAATACCAATGTGATGATGAGTACATGTGGTGCTTGTTTTTCCATTCTTGGGATACTTCACTTAGTAAAATGGGCTCCAGCTCTATCCAGGATAATACAAGAGGTGCTAGATTACCATTGTTTTTGTGGTTGAGTAGAATTACATGGTATACGTATATCACATTTTATTAATCCACTCATGTATTGATGGGCGCTTGGGTTGTTACCACATCTTTGCAATTGTGAATTGTGCTCCTATAAACATTCTAGAACAGATGTCTTTTTTATAGAATGTCTTTTTTTCCTTTGGGTAGATGCCCAGTAATGGGATTGCTAGATCAAATGGTAGTTCTACTTTTAGCTCTTTGAGGTATCTCTGTATTCCTTCCCACAGGGTTGTACTAGTTGTACTCAGTGTAACTTTTACTGAAAAAAAATCCATGTATAAGTGGTTCTGTGTAGCTCAAACTCATGATGTTCAAGAGATATTTTCAGAGTCTGATGAGCAACATAATATTCATAATTGTAAATAACATTTTTTTGGACATGATCAGTATTTATTTTGGCAGTGCCTAACATTCTACTTTTCAGAATGCTCACATTTACTGTTCACAGTTTTCGAGACCTTATTTGTATTGCTTCTTTGACTTTATCTGCCAAATCTAAGATTTCTAATTCTTTTACTCTATTCTAATTCGGAAACCACTATAGTTCCATAATAATTTAAACTTCACTTCTTTGAGTCTTCTGTCATTCTGTTTACTTTGTATTGAGGTATGATGACCACAGGCAATGGTTATATTTTCTCTTCTATCTGAATGTACCACTTAAGGATGCCCGGCCTTTTGTGAGTCTTTTTGGCCACAACAGTACTGATGCCTCTAAGAATAGTTGACAAGGCCTCTGGAACTCTCTCCCAGGTAGAAGTTTACACATCAAAGCCATCACTGCAGTGATAGTGATTCTTAAATTCAACTGATTCCAGATACTTTCTTCACCCCACTCAATTCCTGCCCTTTAAGACTTGTATTAACTTGGTTTGAACTAGGGGCAAAATTTGGTTTAATTTGAAGAGCTCACCAAATATGTGTTCAAAGTGTGTCTAATAATATTATTGGAAGAGAGGGGAAGCAAATTACACTCAAACTTCCTTTTGAGTTTTCCAGCCATGACCTTAGAAATTCATGGAGAAAACCATAACACTGAATATTACTTGTCATTATGTATTATTACATGTCATTATAGGGCATTTATTATTTTATATGATGTGTGATGATTAATGAGATTTTTTCCCCATAAAATTAGAAAGCAGACCTGCACTTTTGGTAATTCTATCCTTATGTTTGCTACTCTTCATACTTTGGACTTAGTAAGTACATTTAAAATTGGGAATCAGAAGGCAGACTGTCAAATTTTTTTTTTAACCCCCAACTATTAAATCTAGGCACAGATCCACAAATAGGAAACCTGTATATACAAAGGTAGATGTAATAAAAGTATGTCCCCTTTGCACATTACATATTCCAGGAATGGATTTTAGTGCTGCTCCACTGCAAATGGTATTCTGTGGTTCCACCACAGCAGCAATAGAAGGACTTTCCATTTACAATGCCACCGTGATGTCACATGGTTAGGGCCCTAGTGACCTGATGTGCAGGCTGCATCTGTTGTGGATTGATACTGATACAAGAGAGTTCTCTGCACAGAGAAGGTGGATGAGGTAGTGCCAAGTGTTAGGTCATGGATGGGCATGATTCCTGATGGCCATGCAATAGTCTCATTGGATAAAGTGAAACTGTCACCAGGTGATATGAGAGTCACAGATGCTATGGTCCTGAGAAGTGTGTGAGAGGAGGTGAGTTGTCTGTGGAGGCTGCCTCAGCTCCCATGTGGACCCAGGGCAGTAGTGATGGGGAGCTCCTCAGAAAACCAGGGTGTTATTTTGGTGCACATCCATAGGGTCCCTTCAAGAAAATTCCCATCTTCCAGCTTATTATGAGTTAAATTGTTTCTCCCGTCTACTTCTCCCCAAATGTATATGTTGAAGTCCTGGCCCCCAGCATCTCGGAATGTGACTATGTGGAGATGGCATCTTTACAGAGGTAGTCAAGGTGAAGTGAGTGAGGTCTTTAGGGTGGGCCCTAACCCAATATGACCAGTGTCCTTATAAGAAGGGGAAATTGGGGCACAGTGACACATGTGGAAGAAAGATGATATGGAGAGCTACAGAGAGGAAGATGGCCATCTACAAGCCAAGGAAAATGGCCTGGAATATATCCTTCCCACACAGCCCTCAGAGGAAACTAATCCTGCTGATGCCTTGATTTCAAATTTCTAGCCTCTAGAACTGTGAGACAATACACTTCTGTCATTTAAGCCACCCAATTTGTAATAATTTGTTATGGTGGCCCTAGCAAACTAATACGTGGCACTCCTGACCCCCCTCAACCAGCCCACACTTTCCCAGGGTTGTCACCACCCCACTTCTCCTTCACAAGGCATTTCTTGTTTCATGCCTCATGGAAGACTTATTCTTCCTCCCAAAGTTTTGTCCCAAATTGTTTCTGTGCTGGGAATCTACCCTTCATCTGTACTTCTGCATTCATTATCCAGGGAGTGGGTTCCTTTTCCTGTGTTTTCTGTGCGCGTATCTCTTCTTGGAGCAGTGGATGTGGGCCAACCTGGGTGACTAAATGAGGGACACAGGACCAAGGATATAAAAGAAAATACAAGAACAAAATTATCCTGTAATATTTCAATAACATCATCGTGTTTCCCACATCTAGATAGGATTTAACATCACTTTGGTTGCCCTGGAGTGGACCTCTGTTTTCCCTACCCTCAAACCAGTGTTTTAAACATAACTACTCATGGAGATTTTCTGATTGCTTCAATTTTTCAATTTTCTCAATCAGAAAAGAAGTTGCCCTGACACCCTTCACCATGTATACCCACATTCCCACCATCTATGTCATATACCGCCTCCAGCCTGTCACTGTCCTCAAGCTTGCTGTGCTCCTTCTCAAATCCAGTTCCCTCCCTTTGTTCTTATTCCCATTTCCTCTTACCCACCCAAGGACATCACTCCAGACACTCTCCCTTTTCTCTCTTACATCAGTCAGCATTCTCCTTCCACTGAATCCTTTCCTCAGCATGCCTGTCAAGGAGCTCAGGAAATTTCACCCCAAAATATGACTCCTTGGTATAAAGAGTATTTTGAATTAAAGGCCCTTAGAGATCAATAGGCTTTGGAAGGGGCTTTCCCTCTATCTGCATAAACCAGGTGGACCCACCAAAAAGAATAATCGATTTCTCTTCCCCTTCTTGTTATCTCAATATTTCTAATGAAAGAAGGTCAGGAATAGTCAGACTCAAATCATTTTAAATATACCTGTCTCTCAGGTTAGTTTACAAGTCAGTCTCTTTCTCCCACTTCCATTCATTCTCCCAAGTATCTATTCATCTTCCCTAGCAAACATTAATTGCCCCTAAACAGAATTATCTATATTCCTCATCTCCCCTCCCGTCCCCTCTAAAAGAAGGGTATATAAATTTCTGGACCTCATTGGGATATTGGGTAATCACTTTGTGATTCCCCCCTGCACATGGTGAATAAACCTCTTTGTCTTATTAATCTGCCTTAATCGTGAAACTTTCAAGGGAAAGGGAAAGTTTCCCCTCACCCCCACACCCGTATGCTATTCTGTCTTGAATTTCAAACTTTCTTTTGACTACACTTTTCCTACCAACTAGGGCTTGTTTTTTCTCCCTTTCTTTGCAGCAAAACTTCTTTGAAAGACTTGTAAGGCACGTATTTTTGCCTCACATTTTTAACAGCTTTGAAATCAGAGTCCCCATAAAATAAATGCTCACAGTCACTTACATGGTCTAGCAATGATTAGTGAAGGGCATAGCAAACTTGTAGCTGATTTTTCTGCTGGCCTTGTCATGGGCTTTGGAAGCTCCATTGGAACCATACTGGTTCAGAGAATAGGCTCTGGCTCTGAAGTCCAAGTGGGTTCAAACCCTGCTTCTTCCAATTGTTCACTGTGTGATATGGGGCAAAAGAAATGGCTAAGTCTCTAAGTCTCAGTTTATTCAACTATGAAATAGGGAAATAACACAATTACCTAAGTGATAAATTTGTTATAAGAATTAAACCAGATAATACATACTATGTGCTTAGCAAAGTGCCTGGGACATGATCTCAACAGAGAGTAGCTATGATCATCATCATCCTCATTGTCGTCATCATACTCATACACCATAAATCATCTTATGTGCACATGTAAACACGTATACCATGATTAATGATGGGCCCCATCAGAATGAATATATATAACGGATTTTATTCACATTATATAATGAGCAAGGCAACATTTTTTTGTTTGCCCCATCTCCTTTTGTTGAAAATACCTGCCATTCAGCTGTGACACAGTCATAGTATCAACCTAGTAAGGAACACCAGACCACAAGAATACAATAAAAGGCCAAGTTTTTTTTTTAATGGTCTTCAGCAATCTATTGAAAATTAAAATGCAATTAGTGGGACAAAACAATAGTTCACATCATTTAATTACTGTTCTATTTTTTGACAGAATGTTTTAATTATTGTTTTCTTTCCTCTTCTCTTCTGTTTCTATTGATTTGTTGCCAGTTTAATTGAGTCACTAGGACCTCCTGGTTCTCAGTGAGTTACCCTCAGGGGCTTCTGTCTGCTTCATTGTTTTAAAGTAAACCAGATCTCTAAATATCTACAAAACACAATCAGAAGTTGAAGGGATTTTTTAAAATGAGAAAAAAATAGGACAAATAAAGAACAAGACGTACAATTCAGAGTATAAAGGAGAGTTTAAAGAGCTACTATTCTAATCTTATATCTAAAAGAATAATTATTTACAAATATGATATAGACATCTACTTAAAGCATTAAAGCAGAGGAACAAAAAAATATAGTAATGGATTTTTAAAACCTTTTTTTTTGCTTCTCAAGCCAAATTTATTTTTTCCAATTATATTAGAACTGTATTCAGATGAGTATAGTGTACCGACAGATGATCACTATGCAGTACATTAGCCAAGTCCATCCATGAGTGCAGCAGTATGCACTGCTTTGAAACTCGTGTTGATACTTAGTTCATTGAAAATTTCCAGTGCCTTTGGGGTGCAAATTTAACAGGAAGAATTTTTAAACAGAGGTAAAAGATGGAGAAGACATTCATTATTGTTTACTTTTTTTTTAAACATAGTTGACATTTTTATTTATTTTTTCACTGCACTGGGTAGCAGAAAGGCCCACTTTTCTCACAAATTTAAGTTAGAAGCATAAGTAAATAAGGCATATTCATCTTACATGACCAGGTCAACTTCTCAATTTTTTGTTGTTTAATTGTATTCTATTTATGCTCTCACCCTTTACTAAGAGGCTGCACTCGATCTTCTCAAAAGATTTTTTTTCCTTTATTGAAGTGTAATTTACATATCATGCCTTTACTCCATTTTAAATGTACAATTCAATGGTTATTAGTAAATTTACCAAGTTGTACAGCTATTCACATAAATCAGTGTTAGAGGATTTCCTTCCCCCTATTGAGACCCCTAATTCTCATCCCCAAATACATTTCAAGCATGCACCTGCCCCTCCCCTCCACACTGCTCACCACATCCCTCAGATGTGGGTCTACCCCCACCCCCCCAAATCCCTAGTGAACACCACCACCATTTGAGCACCATAGTGTTAATCAGTCAGTACCAATTTGATGGCGAATACATGTGGGGCCCATTCTTCCGATCTTGCGTCACCTCACTTCAAATAATGGGCTCCAGCTTAATCCAGGATACTATAAGTGGTGCTAGCTCACTGTTGTTTCTTTAAATTGAGTAATATTCCATTGTAAACATATACCAAATGTTAATAATCCACTCATGAATAGACAGACACTTGGGTTGTTTCCACAACCTAGCGATAGTGAATTGTGCTGCCGTAAACATTCGGGTGCAGATGTCTTTATAACAGAATGTCTTATGTTCTTTTGGGTAGATGCCTAATAATGCTGTTGCTGCATTGAATGGTAATTCTATTTTTAGCTCTTTGAGGAATCTCCAAATTCTTTTCCACAGAGGTTGCACTAATTTGCAGTCCCCCCAGCAGTGTAAGAGCGTTCGTATCTCTCCACATCCTCGCCAGCATTTGTTGTTTTGGGGTTTTTTTTTTTTTTTTTTTTTTTTT
>CAUYRT010041055.1:0-10704 GCA_963574885.1 Lepilemur ruficaudatus | reverse complement strand
AAAGATCAATGCTTCTGTTCTTGTGCCAATAAAAAGCTGATTTGATTATTATTGCTTTATAGTACAACTTGAAGTCTGGAAGACTGATGCCTCCCAGTTTGTTCTTTTTGATTAAGATTGCTTTGGCTATACGAGGTCTTTTCTGGTTCCATACTAAGTGAATATTTTTTTTTTTTATTTATTTATATATTTATTGTTGTAGTTTGATGTGGATTGAATTTATTCTGTATATCACTTTAGTTAATATAGACATTTTAACAATATTGATTCTACCAATCCATGAACAAGGCAGATTTTTCCATCTTTTTACATCTTCTACAATTTCTTTTTTTAGTGTTTTATAATTCTCCTTGTATAAGTCTCACATGATCTTTTGTTACATATGGCAACTTGTTGAAAATTATGTCCTCCAAAATATTCCCTACTAGTGGTTAAATGTTTTTAATCCCACTTCTTCACAGAACCACCAGCAGTTTAATCAATTTTTGTTGAAACACAGACATTTAAAAAAATCCTAACTTACTGCTTTACCAATATATAGTGGGAATAAAACCTATTGTTTACCCTTATTGTTCAGATTGATTTGAATTGTCTTGCAGTAAGAAAATTTTCATTGTGTACAGGAATTTTTACACCATGCCATGGGATTCATTGATTTTTGGTAATTTGAACTGCAGAGAGTCCACTCTGTCCTAATACCACAATTCTCTTCCATATTCATTCATTCATTCATTCATTTACATCATGAAGAAAGACTCAATGATTACTTACCACATACAAATAACTCTAGTTGGGGCCACATATGGTAAGGTATATCAGCCATAGATTATGTCAACTTGTTTGCCTACCATTTCCAAGGTCAGATGATGTACAAGGTGCTCTGAGAATTACAGAACCTATGTGGTCCAAACACATTTACAAAAGACAGAAGTTTTCCTGACAATATGTTCCACTTTCTTGTATATTTAACCATTATCTTAACCACTTTAACTTTCTAATTTATGAGGAATTAAATAACAGAAGACTTTATAAATTATGTATTATATACATCATTGCATTATTTTATTTTGTCTGTCTTCACACTTTCTCTAACAAAAACATATCTTTGGAAAGTATTCATTAATTAAACAAATTATTTGTTTATTATGATATGATAGACATTGTGATTTATTGTTATAATTTTTATTGTGTATGCTTTTTAGACTATGCCATGGAATTCACACAAATTGATATTTAGCAATTTGGACTGCAGAGAGACATGGTGATAGGCACTATTAGTATTACTCATAAATGTAGAACTGAAACTTGTTTGAATTGGTGAATTATTTGAATATGGTAAATTATCCATTTCAATTGTTTGAAAATGGCTGAGCAAGAGGATAGCTCACCATTTTCAAACAATTGTCGTAGCATGTAGCACATTGTTAAGGCTTAACATAAAAGTGTCTGTAATTCATACAGACTCAGTTATTCCTGAGCTAATCTTTAAAGAACATACCTTCTCAGTTCTACTAGACAATACTAATTTTAAGAAAAGATAGTAATAGAAGAGTGATGTCAGCAAGATAGCTAACTACAATTGCCTGGCACTGATTCCCACACAAAAAAAAAGAGACAAAAATAATAAATAAATAGCTATATTTTCACTGGAGTGACTGGAAAGGTATACTGGAGAGCACCGGGGGAGGGAGAGTAGAGGGAGGAAAATGTCTGTGGAGCACAGAAACCCAGGACTGAACCACAGAGAGGGTAGTGAGACATCCTGCCTCTGCCACACTGTCAGGATTGGCTTGGAATCAGGATGGTCCAATGGCAGTCCTGTCTCCCTGGACAAACTGCCACAGAGCCAGCCTGCCCTGCCCCACCCACGCATACCTATACTCCACCCGCCAATTAATTTGGCAATGGCCCTGCCTTCCCAGACAGACCACTGCAGAGTTGCCTGGCCCCACTTCACCTGCATTCCTATGCCCAGTTTGACATCTGGCCCAGCAGCAGTCCTGCCTTCCCAGAGAGACCACCACAGAGTCTCCCAGCTGACTGTGCCCACATATGCCCAACCCCAGCACTACAGCCAGCCTGGCAGCAACCTCTACTTCCACAGAAAGCCCACCAAACAGCCTGTTGGCCCTTTGCTCTTTCATGTATCCAGCCCACAACTAGCCAGCACTTCCAATCCCCAGCAAAATGGCACCACTGCCCTTACAAACTTCCACAGCCTGGGCCACTGAGGCAATCACAGACATCAGTAATGAAGATTACAGCTGAAGAAACTACATGAAGACCACACTACTGAGTTCACCCAGAATCCAAGCCAATGCACCAAACCCAACTGACATCTCAGGACCTACTTACAGTAAAAAGCCCCTCCCTATGAAAACTACTCTATAAAACTGGAAAAAGTGACCATTCCACTAAATGCACAGATATCAATGTAGGGACATGGAAACACAGACAAAAAAAGCAAGAAAAACATTGACAGCTCCAAAGAAACACAGCAAATTTTAAGTAATAGACCCCAAAGAAAAGGACATTTATAAAATGCTTGAAACAAAATTCAAAATAACGATCTTAAGGAAATTCTGTGAAACACAAGAGAACACACAAAAAAATTTACTAACTTAGCTACACAGAGCCAATTCCTTGCATGATGCAAATTATCAAAGTTCATACAAGAAATAACCATAATAAATGTTGATCTGTTAAAGGTATTAAATTTGTATTTAAAAGCTACCCCCCATCCTGTCCCTCCCCTCATACTAATCCATGCTCAGGTAGCTTCAGCAATGAATTCCATCAAATATTTAAATAAGAAATAATACCAATTCTACAAACTCTCCCATATGATGCAAGTGTCACCTAGTTGCCAAATCAAAAACATTACAAGAAAACTGAAGACTATTACCTCCATGAACACTGATGAAAAAATAATTAATGAGATATTAGTAAATCAAATCCAGCAATCTATAAAAAGGATAATAACAGCCAAGTGGATAACAACTAGGAATGCAAGCCTGTTTAAATATTTAACACTACCAATCAAAGGAATCGTACTAATAGGCTAAATAAGAAAAACCACATGGGTCATTTTAATGGCTGTTTAAAAAGCATTTGAAAAAAGTCAACATCCATTTATGATAATGACTCTCAGAAAATTAAGTACAGAATAAACTTTCCTCAACCTGATAAAAGACAATTAAGGAAAACTTATAGATACCATTGCTTTTAACAGTGAAGTGCTGAAATAAAGAAAGAATGTTCCTTCTCATCACTTTTCTTAAAAATAAAACAGGGGAAAAAGCATATAGATTTGTAAAAAAATTCTGGGTTTAATTGCAGATTACATGTTTGTCAAATAACTACTAGAACTAATAAATGAATTTAGGAAGGTTGCATGGTAAAAAGTAAATATACAGAAATCCCATTTATATACATATTGGAAAATAACTTTTAAAATACAATTTATAATATTAATAAGCATACTTAGAAATACATTTCACAAAATACATGCAGGACTAAAAACTACAATATATTGTTGATGTAAATTATAGAAGAGCTAAATAAAAAGAGTCAAATCATAATTATGGATTAGAAAACTATATATAGCCCAGTGGTTTCCAGCTACAGTTATGAAACAGGCAAAAAGATTATTAATTACTACTTTTTCTCATTTGACAAATCTTTTGCTCCTATCATGTGCCAGGTACTTTTTAAAGGTTGAAGATAACAGTGATCAAAACAGAAAGGTATGACTTTCCCCCTAGAGCTCATTTTGTGTTGTGAAGAAACTGATAATATAGATAACATAAATGAGATGGAAAATTCATTAGATAGTAATAAGTATTAAGGAAAAAATGAAGAAAAAACATGAGGGTAGGGGGTAGGGTGTATGGGGAGTTGCAATTTTCTTAGGGTGATCAGAGAAGGCTTCAACTGAGAAGGTAACATTTCATTAAAGACCTGAATGAAGTGATAGGACTTGGCTATGCAAACATCTGAGAGTGGAGCATCCTTGGCAGAGAGACCATAAAACCTCGGAGGCAGGAGAGACCTGAGGGGATAAAGGAACAGGCACATGAGTATTGTTACTGGAGATAATAGCATATGCAGTCAGAGAGGTCACAGAGAACCATAGTACCTTGGCTTTTATTCTGAAAGTTACAGAAAGCCTTTGGGGACTTTTGAACAAAGGAGTGTCATGATCTAACTTTCATTTTAAAAGGAAATTAGGGAGAACCATTAGGAGGCTTTCATAAGAATCCTAAAAAGAGATGGCTTGTACAAGGGTAGTAGTACTGGGTGGGATGAGAAGTGTTTAAATTCTTGATAGATTTTGATGGAATAGAAAAACAGGACTTACAATCAAATGTGGGATGTAAAAGATGGTGGGATTTGAGAAGTGAGTCAAAAATGAGTCCAGCAATTTGGGCCCGAGCAATTGGGAGGATGGTACTCCCATTTACTGAGAGGCAAAAGACCACCAGAGAAGAGTGTTTGGTGGGTGGTATGTGCAGGGTGGTACATGGAAGATTAGGAGCTCAGTTTTAGGCATATTAAGTTTGAAATTACCAGTTAGACATCCAGGTGGAGATAGTGGCTCAGCGACTAAATATTCAAATCTGTTCAGGAAAGAGATCTGGGCTGGATATAGAAATTTGGGAGTCACTGGTATACACATAGTGTTTAAAACACAGGACTGTATGAAAATGAGATGAGGATCAAGGATTAAGTGTGGATGGATAAGATAAACTGTCCAACAACTGAGTTCTGAGACACACCAACAATAAGAGATGGGAAGAGGTGAAGAAAAAAAAAAAACACAAAGGAAACTGAGAAAGAGCAGAGAAGGAGACAAAGGAAAACGAGGGAGAATGTGGTGTCTTGGTTAAAGAATTAAGATTTTCAAAGGATTACAATTTTATAAATGAAAGTGGATCCAAAGTTATTACTGTAATAATGTCACTTCCACTATTAGCATCCTGATATGCTTTTATGAGTGAGAAAGAAAACGACAGAATTACAGCTAGTAGGCTAGAAATTGTACATAAGCAGCCTGTCTAGGCCACACCACTGTGTACCATGTGACCATTACTGGTAAATGGTTAATAAATGTAGTAATTAAAAAAGAACAAAACAAAACCAGAAAATCAAAAAAAACCCTACCATGTTAGTTTCTGGTTACTTTACCCTTTATTTGATTCATATGTGGAAGGGGAAGGCTTTGTCAAAATCCAGGTATATTCATACAGCAAGTCATATTCTGAACAGTCTTTTCTGTATGCTAAATTAGGAAAAACAGTAGAATCTTAGTAAAGATTATTTGGTATATTCTCACTATACACATTTGCTTTAGCTCATCAGAGCTACATGTATAACTTCTTATAACTTCTCCACATGTGTTCTCAGAACATGTCTTAATGTAACAGCATTATCAGTGATAAGCTCTCCATTTTATTAGGTTTTTCAAACAGCAGAGCAAAGGGTCTGTAGATTAGATTCTGTGGCTCCATAATGAAAACTCTGGCCCTGTGCATTTCATAGCAAGTGTTTTTCTATGGTGATTGGCTTGTAACAAAAGCCAATGTTAATCCACATATTAATCCACAACTGATGGTTAATTATTGATATGCAACCTCCGCAGTATCATTAGACTTGGTGTAAAACACAGAAGCCAAAGGAACTATTAATATTTCTTCTAATTACATTTTAGCAAAGCTACTATGTATTTTTTCATGGTATATTATAGAATATGTCTCTTTCTATAATTAGTTTATACAATGCTTATTCAAAACACAGATTAATCTAATACATATTTGCCATAACAGTATGGACCATGTTAGCCAAGGGTATTAGAATGACTTCGTATTAGAATTGAAATTCTTAGGATATGGCATTTAGAATTGTATTATCTAAATTTGTTACCACTCTTAGTGTTCTAAAACATAATAAAATACCAGTTTTCAAAAATATGCAACTAGTGTTAATAAAAGTACCCCCAAAGCCAAACAGTTTTGCTTGATATTAGTTTCCTCACTTGATTTAGATCTTTATCAGAGTGATGTATATGATTTTCATTTTCTTACTTAAATATAATTTTCAAAACTAGTTTGTTGTCGTATCTGCTGCTGTTTGGGTTTTTCTGTTGTTGCAGTTATTGCTGTTGTTTTGCTTGATGTCTCCATCTGGGCTGCCTTGTGGTGTTGTCATGCCTGATGGAATGCAGACCATGTGGCATTGGACTTTAGTCTTTAGTGCGTATTTCTGCCCTGCACTCCTGATTGTGTAAAGCTATACCGGCTATTTTGCCTCAGTTCCAGATACATAAAGAAATTAAAATGAATCCTACCACAGTGTTTTCACTAAACACATGCATACATACATACATACCATTTTTAAAGAACCTAGCACATTTTCTGGCTGGTTTAAGCCATGCTTGCCTATCTTCCTGCCTATCTTCTACATTATACATTATTTCTGTATTGTTATCATAATGTCTGTCTGCTTATCTAAATTGCTATCTGTCCATCTGTTATGCTATTGGTTTTCTGTCTGCTTGACAATCCATTAGTATGCCTATTGATTCATGTGTCTTCCCATCTTTTCATTCATCTATTTGCTGACTATCCATCTACCTCTCTGTCTTTATCTAGAGGTATATATTTCTATTTCCATTTTAATGACATGCTTACCGTATTGCCAAAACAACCATTTGCTTTCACCTAATAAAATACCTTAAGTCATAAAATCAAATGCCTTAATTTTTCTTCTAGTTTAGACACTTCTCCAATCACAGATGAGAAGTAAATTGAATTGACTAATATATTAATATTATTACTATCTTGTAAGCAGGATACCACACAAATTAGTATCAAGGAGTCCTGATTTTCTTTAAAGGCCTTCCTTAAACAAAATTTTTCCAAAATATTTTGATAAATTTAAATTTTGGATTATTTTTTCTAAATAGTTTGGGGTGATTAGGTTTAGCTGCAAGTTTCAGGGCAGTGGAGTCCAACCGGCTTAAGAAAGAGTGGGGGATGGTGTGCAAGTCCACTCCTTCACTCTATAATTCTTCAGCTCTGTCCGATTTTGTGTCTTAGTTTTGTCTATTAGATGTTTTTTTTCTCATAATATGAAAATGGCTGCCAGCAGTAACTGAGGCAACATGTATCCTTATTTACCTACTTTTGTGAACTGCCAATCTTCAGCAGTTACGGCACAATCATGCTTCCTCCTCCACGCTAATTCAGTCAAATGAAGTCATATACCTACTGCTGGGCCAGCAACACTCACCAGAGTGATGTTATGTACTAATTAGACAAGCTTGGCTTGAAGGATGGAATTTACAACTATTGATTTTAGATAATCAGATTTTACTTTTGGGCCCTTAAATTGGCTTATTTTTTTTTTTTAATCACTTGAGATAAGTGGAAAGCTGTGGAAACCAAAACAAAATTGGTGTTACATATTGGGGAAAATATACAGCCATGCATTGCTTAATGACAGGAATACCTTCTGAGAAAAGCATTGTTAGGTGATTTTATCATTCTGTGAACAGTATACGGTGTACTTATACACACCTAGATGGTTTAGCCTACTACACATCTAGGCTATGCCTATTGTTCTTAGGCTACAAACCTGTATAGCATGCTACTGTACTAAATACTGTAGGCAACTGTAACACGATGGTAAATATTTGTGTATCTAAATGTATCTAAATATAGAAAAGATACAGCAAAAATGCAGTATAAAAGATGAAAATGGTACACTTGTACAGGCACTTACCATGAATAGAACTTTCAGGACTGCTGTTGCTCTGGGTGAGTCAGTGAGTAAGTGGTGAGTCAATGTGAAAGCCTAGGACATTAGTATATATCACTACAGACTTTATAAATCCTGTATACTTAGGCTACTAAATTTATTTTAAAAGGTTTTTTTTTAAAAAAAATAAATTAATTAAATTTAGCTTACTATAACTTTTTTATTTTATAACTTTTTAATTTTTTAATTATTTGATTGTTTTGTAATAACACTCAGCTTAAAACACAAACACAATGTACAGCCATACAAAAATATTTTCTTTCTTTATATTCTGTAAGATCTTTTGTATTTTAAAATGTTTTAAATTTGTGTTTAGTTTTTAAACTTTTTTGTTCAAAACTAAGATATGAACACACACATTAGCCTAGGTCTACAGAGGGTCAGGATCATCAATATCACTGTCTTCCACCTTCACAACTTATTCTAACAGAAGGTCTTCAGGGGCAGTAACATGCGTGGAGCTGTCATCTGCTATGACAACACTGCCTTCTGGAACATCTGAAATACCTGCCTGAGGCTGTTTTACAATTAACTTTTTTTGGTATAAGTAGGTATACATCCTATAATAACAATAAAAAGTATAACATAGTAAATATATAAACCAGTATTATGGTCATTTATTATCATTATCAAGTATTATGTATTGTGCATAGTTGTATGTGTTGTTTTTATGGAACTGTCAGTACAATAGGTTTGTTTACGTCAGCATCACCACAAACGTGAGGAATGTGTTGCACTGCAATGTTTCGATGGCTACAATGCCATGGGCAAAAAGAATTTTTCAGCTCTGTTAATAATCTTATGGGGCCACCATTGTATATGTGGTGCATTGTTGACTGAAATGTGGTCATGTGGTACATAACTGTATAATAATACGAATATCTGAAATATGACATGAGCAGTCAATGGCGTCCACTCCTGGCAGTTACCGTAAAGGTCTTTTTTGTTCTCATCTGAATTTTTTATTGGTTGTTTCTAGATTTTCCTTGAACAAAAATTCACTTTTCTAGTAAAACTTAATGGTATAAAAACTTTTATTCATTATTCATTACTTTGATATTACCTGTTTAAATCACTAAAAACACTCTTGCACTGCACTGTACTTCCATAAACAAGCATCATGTTTTTTTCATCTCTGCATTTCAGTGTATTTAATATGTAGTAGGTGCTCAATAAATATTTTTAAATCAATGAATTTAATTCAACAGACTACCCATGAAAACAATTCAGCTATAATTAAATCTAGCTTTAATCATAGAGCTATTTGTATTTGAAAATAATGAAGGGTACTTAAAAGCCAACAATAGGGAAAAGGTGAGGTAGATTATAGTATAACAATAGGTTTTGAAATTTTTATTTTTAAGTTTTTAATACTTGAGGAAAATCTTAAAATATTAAATAAAAATAGGCACACTAAATCATACAAATTTAAGATAAAATATATAATTTATAAATACAGAAAATATTAATAGTGCTTATAAAAATGTTTTTGTGTTTAGATTTTTTTTGAGTATACTGGATTTCTACAGTGAGCTTGTGTTTCAGGTTGCTTTGAGCAATAAGACAGTTTATTAGGAAATACAAAAATTTACAGATAACAAAAAGTCCTGAGTTAGAGCATTTCTAAGGTTCTTACTTCAGTGACTAAGTGACGTCATGGGAATCCAGGTTCTTTTCATCTTTCCACCTTGCCACCTTTAGCATGTCACTTTACCTCTTCAAATGGTTGCAAAACGGCTGTTGCAATTATGGAATGATGAAAGACATGAAAACCTCCAGCAGGAGAGTTCCTTTCTTCCTCTATGTCTCTTTTTAAGAGCACAGAAAATCATCTCTGAAGTCCTCCACCAGGTCTTCCCTCATAATCTCATTGGACATATGTGGGTCACATGCCTACTTCTAAACTGATTCCTGGAAAACAGATGAAAATGTTGTATGTGGCTGAGTCCATTAAGTCACTTGGGGTAGGAAGACTTCTGAATAAAATCAATACAGTTAGTTCTGTACTATAAGGAAGAAGGCAGAACTGGCTGCTGAGGGGCCAGCCAGCAGTGTCCATAGCATATTGAAACAATATTAATTACCAAGATGAATTACTCCTTTTCATATTATAGTCTATTAGCAGGGTAAATCACATAATCATAACTTTCAGTTGACTTATAAATGTTTCTTTCATTGTTTCTTAATATTACTTAGAACAACCTTGGGTCTGTATTGGACCATTTTTTATTTTGAAAGAATATGCTAGATTTGTCACTTAAAGTACATTTATTTTCTTTATTTTGTTGTGCACACTAACATAGTTTTTTACTATTTTCTCCACCTTTGAGTGTCATTTTAAATTAAACTCTTCTTTAATTGCTATGTACTTTATATTTCTCAAAAGCAGAAAGGCTGGATATCACTATTGTTGCTTTTATTTTGATATAGAATTATGAATATATGAATTCTTAAGAGGAAAATCACACGTGAATAAAACTAAATAAGGGCTACAGATACTCAACTATAAAATAAAATGAAATACATGCATTTCAAAATATTATATATTTGCTTCTACCTGCCTAGATATTCTATCCTTATCTTGAAACTAAAACACTAGTAAGAAGTTATTTTGGATTTTCTAATTCTTTTTTCAATCATCTGAGATAATTCTAATACACAGAGAGGGACTCACTGTTCAAAACCTTGTAAATGTATTTACCTTTTAACATTGAGGCATTTGAAATCCATTGCTCAAAAAAAGGGAAGGAAGGAAGGAAGGAAGGAAGGAAGGAAGGAAGGAAGGAAGGAAGGAAGGAAGGAAGGAAGGAAGGAAGGAAGGAAGGAAGGAAGGGAGGGAGGGAGGGAGAGAGGAACACTGTGGTGAAGAGAGACCCCATGATAATG
>CAUYRT010041054.1:0-12402 GCA_963574885.1 Lepilemur ruficaudatus | reverse complement strand
TGCCCGGGCTAGAGTGAGTGCCATGGCGTCAGCCTAGCTCACAGCAACCTCAAACTCCTGGGCTCAAGTGATCCTACTGCCTCAGCCTCCCAAGTAGCTGGGACTACAGGCATGCGCCACCATGCCCAGCTAATTTTTTCTGTGTATTTTTTAGTTGGCCAATTAATTTCTCTCTATTTATAGTAGAGACGAGGTCTCGCTCTTGCTCAGGCTGGTTTCGAACTCCTGACTTTGAGCAATCCGCCCGCCTCGGCCTCCCAGAGTGCTAGGATTACAGGCGTGAGCCACCGCGCCCGGCCTTGCACTTCAACTTTTTAAATTATGTTAAACTTCAGAATTTCTGTAGGCGCCTGTTTATAAACAAAATTAGATTCATCCAAAATTGAGTTATTCTTCATGCTTGGTTAGTTATTACTGGAAATTTAAAAGCACTTATTTGGATAATATCCAGGTCATTTGGAGTCGGCATCTTCTAAAAGCTGGACCTGTTACAGATAAATACCCATGCTGGGCTCCAGGCAAAGAAAGTAGCAAAATGGTTCATTTCTTAGAATATCAGATAAAAGGACAACTCCTCCCCCATTCCCTAAATATAGCCTTTCTCTAAACAAAATATTTAGTACATAGCATGAAACTACATTTGTGTCCCAACATGGGTTTCTGTTAACATACCTCACGCTGCTTTTAAAAATCAGATAGATTGGTTAAATCCTTTTAAGAAAATTAGGCAAGCGAAGATGCCATTAGTTCTAGAAACCCATCACATACATAACAGATGCATAGTAATTATTTTTAAGGCCATTCTTTTGTTATAATGCTTGTCATTTCTGGGTATTAGCTCAAACAGCCAGAACTTAGAACCTCTTTAGGGGTTGCCCTTTGTATCAAACACAATATAATTTGTCACAAAATTTGCTGGTGGTTTTTGATCTTCCTTTCAGTTCATTTGTCAGTTATATATAAGATGACAATATAATTTACTTCCCAAAGACACTTAGGAGAGTGAAAACGGCTCTATTAATATGAATAATGATGCTAGGACAACAAACTAAGCATGTAGCCACCATAGCTTTGTATTCTCTTATAAGCAAGGTTCTGAGCCTGGTTCTACAGCGAAATGTGCTGAAATCCTGGTAGTTAATCATGGAAACAAAATGTTAGAGCTAGATCAGGGATCAGTCAACTTTTTCTTAAGAAGGGCCAAAGAGTAAATATTTAAGCTTTGCAGACTGAGAGGCCAAATCGAGGATACTGTATTATTTATTTATATAACCATTTAAAATATAACCATTTAAAAACATCAAAATCATTCTTAGCCATGATTGGCTAGAACTTAGCCAAACTGGCCAGCCTCTGCCGTATAGTGCTGAAGACATTACATGCTGAGCTCAGAAGTGTGGATTTAATTCTGGGGCCAGTAGTTTCCAGAATTATTTTTATTTTAGGAGTAGAAACTTGTTCTCAAATTAAATCTTACATGGAAGTCCAATATATATGCAAAACAGATACAAACGGTTCTGCTGTGTTTGAGATAGGAATGAGAGAGGCAGCCACAACCTTTCTCCACCCCCGGCAGCACGTGCTTAGAGCCCCTAAGGGGTCCTGCCGAGCACGATTTTAAAACCACAGCCACAGTCAGTGGGGTGCTATTAAAGATTTCTGAGGGGGGCAGACTGATCACAGCTGTGTTTTACAACAATCACCAGGGGCGCAGTGTGAAGGATGCATTGGAAGGCAGAATGCCCGGGGGCAGCGAGACCAGCAAGGAGGGTCTGGCCTGGGAGAGCAGGGACTACATGGATGTTTCTGAAACAGACATCAGGGACACGGAGGTGGGTTTGAGGGGATTAAGACATTCAGGCAGGACCAGCTTCATGGCCTGGACCCTGTGCAGTCTCCAAGGGCCCCCGTGAGCAGGTGGGGCCCATGCTTGCTTAAATGTTCTGCTGTCACCATCTTGAAATTCTTAATAATTTTCAACCAAGAACCTGCATTTTCCTTTTGCAGTGGGCCTCACAAACCATGTCCCCAGTCCTGCATCCAGGAATGACTGGGTCCGTAGGTGCCTATGCCCACGTGTCCGCACTTTCCACCCACTGTCCTGGCCAGGGGCACTTGATATGATCCCTCATTATTAAGGGCTCTTTATAAAAAGCCTAGTGTTTCACAGCCTCCTCTGAGTCTCAGATCGTCCCTCCCACATGCTGCCCCAACCCCTTACAGGCACTCGGAGTACCCACCTGTCCTCCCTCTGGCTTCTGTGTCCTGGAAACACCAGTGGCAGCTGATTCATCCCAACTCCAAATCTCTGAGATGCCAATTCAAATCAAATCCTTACTCACACCAGGTGCCCAGCAGGACAACCACTGCCAGCAGCTGCCTCCTGCTGACTGGCCGGGCAGTCCTAGATACAACATCTTGAGGGTCACCTTGGTTGGGCTCCACGAGGGGCAGACTCTGAGACAAGGGTTCGGGTGCCAATCGCATATTTGTGATGTGATCCCAGGAGCCCCAGGAGGGAGTAGGGAAATGAGTCAGGAAAGAAAAGAGGAAAGAAGGCAGATGGACAGCCAGGCTCAGTCCCACTAGGGACTCTCTGAGAGGCTGTTATTACAGCCTCCTACTGTAATGTTCCCCTACTGGCTGGCAAGCGAGCTGGGGTATTTATCACCAACTCCCACCCCTGATTGACTGGGTTGTTCCTGGGGCCCCCAGAAATTTTGGCTGCCCCAAATGCAGGTCAAACACCTTCTGTGACCATGCATGCCCTCAGGCAGAGAGAGACACAAGCTGCACCACGTACCAGAACTGTCTGCAGGCGACCTCTGGGGTGGGGTAAGGATGGGGTCTGAGTGTGGGTGGGCACCAACAAAGTTTGCTCCATCCTCAGAGCTGCTGTGAGGAGCAACAAAGATTTGAGAGAAAAAAGTAGATTTCAGGCACTCCCAAAATCTGAAAGGACATCTGCCATGATTACTTCAGCCAGTCATTCAGAAAATACTAACTGAGTACCTGTTATGTGCCAAGCTTCCACTTTTGTGTAGAGCACTGTTCTACGTATTGTACAAAAAGACCCCAAAATCAGAATTCACAACCAGGCTTTGTCATTTTTTAGGACCACACTGCAAGAAGGAAGTGCAGAAGTGGCCATCCACCAGACACCAGGACCACCTAACCGTAGTTTAACACATCAAACTCACAGGCTTCCCGGTATACCTGGGAAATCCTAAGACTCGTTCGAAATTTGCTCAGGGGATGAGGGCCCGAAATACACAAAGAAGGGAGGAAAGCCAACTAAAAAAGATGATTTGAAAGAGACATGGTGTCTCTTCACATGTGTTTGAATGATGTCAGAATATTTATCCAGCAAAACACTTAGGATCTCTTTGTTAGTTGAGATTTGTAACCCTTAACATATACATGATGACCCTTATATGCTGCTGGTAGGATTACAAAATGGAGCAGCCATTTTGGAAAACAGTTTGGCAGTTCCTAAAAAGGTTAGACACAGAGCCACCATATGATCCAGCAATTCTACTCCTAGGTATATACCCAAGAAAATAGAAAACATACGTCTACACAAAAACTTGTGCATGGATGTTCATAGCAGCATTATTTATAATAGCCAAAAAGTAGAAAGAACTCCAATGTCTATGAACTAATGATAAAATGAATAAATTCAATATATCCATATAATGGAATAATACTCAGCCATTAAAAGGAATGAAGAACTGCTATACACTACAACATGGATAAACCTTGAAAATATATTGTGTGATTCCATTTCTATGAAACGTCCAAAGAGGCAAATCTATAGAGATGGAAAGTAGATTCATGGCTGCCTAAGACTAGGAGAGGAGGGTAGAGAGAAATGAAAAGTGACTACAGGGTACAGGATTTCTGTTGGGGGCGGTGACAATATTCTAAAACCAGTTTGTGGTGATGGATGCACAACTCTGCGAACATACTAAAAAGCATTGAATTGTACATTTCAAATAGTGAGTTGCATGGTATGTAAATTCTACCTTAATAAAGCTATCATTAAAAAAAGATACCATGAAGTTTTATTAGGGATTGATTTGCACTCTTCATGGGCACTTTAGGATTTATCAGTGAAGAAATAGACAATTTCACTACCCTCTTGAAGCTGACATCCCCATGAGGAGAGAGGACAATGAATTCTAAATGTGACCAATAAATTATACAGCATGTTTTTATGGAAGCTGATCAGGGCAAGGAGATAACCAACTGGGAATGGCTGGTAGAGCCACAGTTTTAAATACAATGGTCAAGGTAGATGTCACTGCAAAGGGGACACCTTGGTAAAGCTTGCAGGAGCTGGCCACAAGGATGTCTGGGGAAAGAGTGTTCCAGGTTCCAGCTGCTGCAAAGGCCTGGAGGCAGGAGTGTGCTGAAGCAGTGTAGGAACAGCCAGGAGGTCCCTTGAGCCTTGTGAGCAAGGAGAGATCAAGGTCAAAGGGAGAGTGGTGAGGTCAGAGAGGTAACTGGGGGCCTTGAAGAAGCCTTGCTTCCTGCTCAGATCAGGTGCACAGCTTCAAAGGGAAGTGATGTAACCTGACAGGACAAATGAGGGCTTGTCTCTCCTCCCCTTAGGAGCTCCTCTGGCTGGGGACAAGGGCACTTGCCATTTTCCCCTGAGCAGAGGAAACAGGTAGCCCGATCCCAGGCAGGCAAAGGAGGGGGGTGCCTCATAGGGATTTGCTTAGCTCTAGACCCAAAAAGCAAAAATATTAATAAAAATTCAGGAAGCAGCAGGCTGACGGGAAACTGCAATTTCACCATCTAATAACCCTGCATGTTTGTGATTTTCAGGTTCCAATTTTTGTATCGTCATGGTCAATTACAGGTCACAAATCATTTCCAAAGTGGGCTGCCCAAGGAGGCAGTTGTGCAAATCCATTTTCCACAGTCATCCCACTCCCAGGCTGCTCGGTCCCCAAATGTGCTTTGGAGCAAACCGTGTCAGCACGTGGAGGGAGAGTGAGGGGAGGGGACCCTGGGTTGGTGGGGAGGAAATGGAACCAGCCTGGGCCCCAGATGGTGTTTCCACACCTGCTCTGCTACATGCCTGCTGTGTGACCTTGGCCCAGTCACCTCACCTTTCTGAGCCTTTCCCTTATAGAGAATGACTAGACCTGACTTGCCTCACCAGGGATGTTATGAGACACCTCATTAAAGGCATCATGGAAAACACCATATACCAAACTCCAGCCATGTGTCTGGTCTTAAGCTCCCTCATTTCTTTTAATAGGCTTCTTGAGGCATAATTTCCATCCCATAAAATAAACTCATTCTATGTTTACAAATTAATGACTTTTAGTGTATTTACAGTTAAGTTAACCATCACCACGATCCAATTTTAGAATATTTCCTTCACCCCCCAAAAGATATCTCCAGGGCAATCCTCTGAGGTTAGAGACCCATATATAATAAGATCAGTTTAATGCTGTGCAAAGCACAAGAGAAAAACAGTGATTTATTAGGTTGGGTCACATGAAATTGCCATTTTTATAGGATAAAAATGTCTAAATATTGGCAATTTCATATAGCTTGGCCATTAAAAAAAGAACTTTACAAATACAGTACTATAAAATTATAGTTTGCATATTAACTCATTTACCATATGTGATTGCTCATGAATTGCCTAAGTTATGAACTTATAGATCATATTTTTATACAGAAAACTATGTATGTTGGACTTTGTGGGTGATTGAAGGGATATAGGATTTTTCAAGGAGAAAAGCTAGACTATGCTCAGTTTTCACCCTAGGCACTGACTTTAGTACAACCTCTATGGAAAATAGTACGGACATTTCTCAAAGAACTAAAAGTTGACCTACCTACCATTCGATCCAGCAATCCCACTATTGGGTATCTAGCCAAAGGAAAAGAAGACATTTCATCAAAAAGACACCTGCACTCAAATGTTTATTGTGCACAACACACAATTGCAAAGATATGGAAGCAACCCAAGTGTCCATCAATTCAGGAGTGGATTAATAAAATGTGGTATACCATGGAGTACTACTTAGCTATAACAAATGATGAAATAATGCCTTTTGCAACAATCTGGATGAAGCTGGAGACCATTCTCCTAAGTGAAGTATCTCAAGAATAGAAAAATAGACACCACATGTAGTCACTATTAAATTGGAACTAACCGATGAGCACACATGTGCACAGAGGGAAGTAAAACTCAGTGGAAATCAACCAGGGGGAAAGGGGGAGGAGCTCCTCCAAGCCCCTTCCTGCCCCTTCCTCCATCCATGCTATTCCGTGTTTCTGAAATATTCTTCCTTCTACCTCCTCAGCTGGCTAACTTCTGAGTCTTTACCCAAAGACCACTTTCTCATCAACCTCTACTCCTACACCAGGCTAAATCAGGTCCTTTGTTCTGTCGTCTGTGGCACCTGTAGTTTCCCTTCATTATATTCATTGCCATGGAAATATCATCAATATTTATAGGCTTATTTATATAGATTCTTTTTTAAAAATTTATCATTTTTTTCTTTTAAAGTCCCCATCACAGGAAGATAAATATGTAGTTTCTATACCCTACCAGACTGTAAGCCACTTGAGGGCAGTGATTGTATCTGTCTTATTCACAACTGCACCTCTGAGGTTTCTCATGGTGCTTGGCTCCACAGAGGCACTGAACCATTCATATGATGAATAGAAGCTGGTCACTACCATTTACATAGTGCTTACAACATGCCAGGCATGTTATAATCTCATTTATTAAGAATGAATGCATGTGCATAGTGTAAACTGTTCTCCTCATTTGGGATAGGGTCAATATATTTTAAAGCCTTCACACACTGTAGCACACCCAGCAGGTGCTCAATAAATGGTAGCCTTTGTTATGTTATCAACTGACTTTGCTGAGTTTGACAGCACTGTCTAAAGAACTATCTGAGACTCTCTGTGTGACAGAAAAAATTGCCTATTTGTCATTGTGATTCCGAGGGAAAGAGGGCAGGGTGGGTTCAGCCTTTTCTCCATGTTTCGGTCCGTGGTTTGTTCTGGTTTTCTCTGACCCATAACACTATTTGAGAGAAGATTCTTAAGGCCTGATATCATTTTCAGATGTTTATTTGCCTCTCTGCCCACTAAGATGTTCATGCCTATTTATCACCTGAACTAAAGAACAGGTCTGGCTCACTAGAAAATAGCTGACAGATGAGGTTGTGTAATGAGAAAATTAGAACTTCACAGCTCCCGTGCAAGCTGAGAGTCCACCGTAATAGCTTGGAGCTTGCGGCAGCTTCTGGGTAGAAGGCAGACCTGATTCCAAGAAGAAATATGATAATTGGAGGCCTGGGGGAGGTCAGGCGACTTTGGCCAAATAGGAAATTACCTTCAGTTGCTCTGTTACTGTAATTCAGCAACTCCAATTATCACAAGGTGATAAAGTATTTGACTGTGTTGTGTAACACCCTGCCTCGTATGTGTCCGAGTCCATTAAAATAGCTTTAATGAAATCATTATCCTTATGATGCCTAATTACTGTTAATATTACTCCCATGATCAGTGTCGGCTAGTGAAATATAAGGAATCAAAGAACAGGCCAATTAATACAATATGTGAAAATTCTTCCACGCTGCTTCATGTTTAAGGTGAGAATTGGGTGTTTCCAAGGAGCAGAGAAAAAAAGTAAAGCAAAAAACAGCTTCTCTGGGAGGTAAAGTGGGAATAAGCTTCTAGACTCCAAGCTGACTGTGACACAAGCCATAAATCTGGTTCTAAGCTTTCTGGTTGCCATGGCAGGTAAAGAAACAAAAAGGTACATAATGTTCATTCTTGACAATAGGCAGTACAAACATTTATCTACCAAAGTGGCATTTTTTTGATTTCTGTAACTTAATTCAAATAGGAATTTATCAGTTGACTTCTGGGTAGCTTCTTCCCTCTCTCTTTCCTTTATCATCTCTGCTCCCTACTTTGAGCCAAGTATTAATCCAACTCCTACCTTCCCGCCTTCTCTTCTCCTCTTTAATCCATAGAAATGGTGAGGCTTGATTGAGAATAGATTTGGCATTGGCAAAACTGTTTTTCCACTTTCTCTCTGAGCCACAGTTTTCCATCTAGTAGGGCTGCTTACATGATAAGCGGGCATTCCACACACGTGTAGTGAGTGCTTTCTGTGTGCAGAGCCATGCTTGTGTGAAGGGCACTGAGCATTATATGACATAGGTATCCTCAACTGTCATTGTAGGAAGGCTGTAGAAGCTCTTTGTTTGTTTTTTATTTAATTACAAAATATGAAGGGAGTACAAATGCTTTAGGTTACCTGGATCATTTTTGTAATGTTTGAGTGCCAGCTATAGGTGTGCCCATCACCCAAAGAGTTTTGATATTACTCATTAGGTTGGTTTATTTCCCTCCCCTCCTTCCTTGATCAATAGCCAATCCATCCAGAAATGTTTGTTTAGAAGCTATTATATGACAATCACTTATGCTGTGGTGGGAAAAGCATAAGAAATTTCTCACTATTTCCTGGATTGTT
This sequence comes from Lepilemur ruficaudatus, assembly GCA_963574885.1. Classification (NCBI taxonomy): domain Eukaryota; kingdom Metazoa; phylum Chordata; class Mammalia; order Primates; family Lepilemuridae; genus Lepilemur; species Lepilemur ruficaudatus. The sequence continues at coordinate 3,875 of CAUYRT010041054.1, read as the reverse complement.
TAAAAAGAATAGCTTGGACAGAGCAAAAGTGTCCACAGAGAATCGGAGGAGGAGGTTGGAAGCCTTGCAACTTAAAATGCTAAGACAAGGAATCTAGATGTCAGATTTTTTTTTTCTTTTAGAGAGGGGGAAAGAAGGGCAGAGGGCAGGGAGAAACTAACCTTATTGATTGTCTCTCAAATGCCAGGCATTGTGCTGAATATATCATATATAGATTACCTCATTTGATAATCAAAACTCTCAGAAATTAATTTAATTTAAACATCTCTGCTCATTCGCCCTCAGAATCAGATTTTTTAGTTATGAATGCTGAGGCTTAGAGATATTCAAGAAATTGTTCAAGCTGATGATGCCAATCACTGCCTCCCCATCCTCACCTTCATCTAAGAGATGCTGGCCCTGCCTACGTCCTTGCTGACACATGGAGATCCCCATCTACACACCTCTCCAGCCACAACTGATCACCATCAGGTGATCCCGATCAGATCCCGGGCCCAAGGATCTGTCCCGTAGACTGGGGCAAGGTGATCAAGTTCTCCCTATGGAAACGCTGAACTAAATGAACCAGAGTTTGGGTCAGGTGGGAGATGGTAAGAGTTTAAAACTGAAGCCAGAGCCACACAGGTCAAAGCTGAAGTTGGGGAGAGTGAGGAGCGCTGAGCAACAGAAAGCTCATCTGCAGAGAGATGCAGATGAAGAGAGCACAGGGCACAGAAGATCACGTAAACAAAAGGCAGTGTAGCCTCATTGGAGACAGAGGGCGCAAACTCCATTTTCCATATTCCAAATCTTATCCCCTTGGCTTGTGTTCAGCTATCTATTTCTCTGTAACAAATCACCCCGAAACTGAGCAGCCTGAAAGAACAATAATACTTTTATTCTTATCTTCCCCATTTCTGGGCTCAGCAAGGTGGTTGTCACTTGAGGTCTCTCACATGGCTGCAGTCAGACAGTGGCTGCAGCTGGAGTGGATAGAGGGTTGGCTCATTTGCATCTTGAGAGGTCTGGGATGGGGAGACTCACACAGGTGGGGCTGGAACTCTGGAACAGCTTGGGCTCTTCAAGCATTTATCTCTGTTGCTGTATGGTCTCTCCACATGGTGTGTCCTCCAAGGTGGCTTCAGAAGCCTGAAAGTCTTCCAGACATCTTATATGACCACTCAATACTCCAAAGGCGTGTGTCTGCAGAGAAAGAGCCAGGTGGGAGCTGTATTGCCTTTTAAGATCTAACCTAGGAAGTCACGAAGCATCACTCCTGCTGCATTCTCCTGGTTAGCAGCAAGGTGTGAAGGCCAGCCAGCAGTTAAGGAAGGTGAATCAAACTCCATCTCTTCACGGAAGGAATGTCAAATAAGTTGCAGACATGTCTTTGAATCACCACAGGCTGTCTATACTTTGTCTCTTCCTCTTGCATGCCTGAAGATTCTCTTCCTTCCTCTTAAAACAGCTCTTTACTAGTGAGGATGGATTTTCTTACAGTGAAGAGTCTTGATTAAAACACAAAATATTCAGGCCTACCTTATTTCATTGTACTTCACTTTACTGTGCTTTGCAAATATTGCATGTTTTACAAATTGAAGATTGTACATATTGCATTTTTTTACAAATTGAAGGTTATTAGCAACCCTGCATAGAGCAAGTTTATTGGCACCACTTTTGTAAAAGCATGTGCTCACTTTGTGTCTCAGGGTCACATTTTGGTAATTCTCACAATATATTTAATGTTTTCATTATTATTATATCTATTATGGTGATCTATCATCAGTTATCTTTGATGTTAGTACTCTACTTGTTTTGGGGCACCACAACCCACACCCATATGAGACAGCAAACTTAATCATAAATGTGTGTGTGTTCTAACTGCTCCATCAACCAGCCATTTCCCCATCTCTCTCCCCCTCCTCGGTCAGTCATCCCTATTCCCTGAGACACAACAATATTGAAATTAGGCTAATTAATAACCCTACAGTGGCCTCTTAAGTGTTCAAGTGAAAGGAAGAGTTTCATGTCTCACTGTAAATCAAAAGTTAGAAATAATTAAGCTTAGTGAGGAAGGCATGTCAAAAGCCAGGATAGGCTAAAAGTTAGGCCTCTTATGCCAGACAGTTAGCCATGCTGTGAATGCAAAATGGCCTTATTGTTGATATGGAAAACTTTAGTGAACTGAATAAAAGATCAAACCAGCCACAACAGAAAGTCTATTCCAGAACAAAGCCTTAACTCTTCAGTTCTGTGAAGGCTAAGAGAGATGAGGAAGCTGTAGAAGAAAAGTTTGAAGCTAGCAGAGGTTGGTTCATGAGGTTTAAAGAAAGAAGCCATCTCCATAGCAAAAAAATATGCAAGATGAAACAGAAAGTGCCATTATAGAAGCTGCAGCCAAGTTATCCAAAAGATCTAGATAAGATAATTGATGAAGGTAGCTACACTAAACAAGAGATTTTGAACAACAACTAGTTAAGACATGATATAAAGTCAACAGCTCAACTCTAGGTATAAATGAAGGTATTAAAGGACAATAGTTACAACTGGTTAAAAAGAGATATGTCTAAATGATAACTTGCAAATTTGTTTATAAAATAAATAATGCAAATGTCAAAAATATTCATAAGAAAAAAATAACATGATGCAAAACACCACATTATGTTAATAAAACCCAAGAAGTTGAGGATAAGAGAATAAAAATATGTTCACATGGTGAATTAAGGAGAAAAACTGAAAAACACAATTTCATGTTTGGTTATAAAAATTAGAAAACTATCAGTTAAAGAATGCTTTTGAAAAACCTTAATAAACCACTACTCTGATTGAAATACATCTTCAAAAGTAACATTTTTTAAAATGTAAATATAGTTGTGTAGTTAAAAAGGATGCAAAGGAAAACAATGAGGCATAAAAATTAAAATCACAAAACAAAGCTAAAGAAGTCATATCAAATGGATTTAACAGTAAATGCCAATGTGTAAAATTCCACTACTAAACAAAAAAATTCCCAAATTAAGTCGACAAAATCCAATTATAGAATCTTCAAGAAACATAAATGAAATGCCCTTTTATGTTATACATAAAAAGGCCAAATGTGTATTAGGCAAATGCAAATCTTAAAAGCATAAATACAACACTAATATCAGATAAAGGAAATTCAAAGCAAAAAAACAATATTAAACAGGACAATATATATTGTTACATATTGATAAAGTCTAAGTTACATAATACAGATTCAACTGTCATATCTCAGTCTGTGTTCTCTCAGAAGGTCATGAGACAAAAACTGAAGTACAAGGACACACGGAACATTAATTACAAAAATTGAGCATACCCTGCACTAAAACAGGAGTCAGCAAATTTCAAAAGATTTAAATAATGCAAAGTGAGGTCTCTGACTACAGTGGAATTAAGCTTGAAATCAGGAACAAATAATAGCAAAAAATTCCCCATATGTTTGGGAATTAAAAATAGAAACACACTTCAAACAACCTATAAGTCAAAGAAGAAGTCATATAATAAAAATAAAACATTAAAAGTTGAAAAATTTAGAAAAGGGATAGCAAATTAAACCTGAAAAAAGTACAAGAACGAGGCCGGGCACAGTGGCTCACACCTGTAATCCTAGCACTCTGGGAAGCCAAGGCGGGAGGATCACTCAAGGTCAGGAGTTCGAAACCAGCCTGAGCAAGAGTGAGACCCTGTCTCTACCAAAAATAGAAAGAAATTAATTGGACAACTAAAAATATATAGAAAAAATTAGCCGGGCATGGTGGCACATGCCTGTAGTCCCAGCTACTCGGGAGGCTGAGGCAGGAGGATGGCTTGAGCCCAGGAGTTTGAGGTTGCTGTGAGCTAGGCCTACGCCATGGCACTCTAGTCCAGGCAACAGA
>CAUYRT010041052.1:0-13287 GCA_963574885.1 Lepilemur ruficaudatus | reverse complement strand
CCAATTAATTTCTTTCTATTTATAGTAGAGACGGGGTCTCACTCTTGCTCAGGCTGGTTTCGAACTCCTGACCTTGAGCAATCCGCCCGCCTCGGCCTCCCAGAGTGCTAGGATTACAGGCGTGAGCCACAGCGCCCGGCCAGTCCAGCGGTTCTTAACCCAGATGTCACCGATAAATGTCACCAGACAGCCGCCGACGTCCAAAAATAAATAAAGCTTAATTGGCAGCAATTTTGCTAAGTAACTTCAGCTCCCTTTGTCTCGGTTTCTGCCTCTACCTAGAAAAAGACGCTTGTCACACGGAATTCGTGAGCTCACGCCGATACATCACTGCCGGACGCTGCATTATTTACTTTGCGGTGTGCGTCTCTTTCCAATGCAATGATGAAGTCACTGGGCGGAAAATCATTTCATAGGAAAACGAAAAAAGGTCACCTCCAAAAACGAAACAAACAAAAAAACCCACCAGACCGGAGTGGAAATCAGTCCCCATCGGCCCCTCGCCTTCCTCCCGGCACCCCTCGAGCCCTGCCGTCGGGGGTCGCTTCTGGCCGTCCTCCTCCCGCCTGGGGACGTGCCCCCAGTGTCTGAGTGTCACTGGCAGTCACGCCTCTTCCCCAGGGGCTCGTGATTTCTCTCCTTTTAACCTCTCTTATTGAAATCACTGGACTCTGTACTGTCTGCCCTGGGGTGTCGATCGAAAGTCAGGTGCATTGTTTGTAGAGAAATAACCACAGCTCCCGGTGTCTGCGGTCTCTGGTCACAGGGGCTGTGATTCAAGTGGCCGATAAACCGGGTTTTTGACAGGCGTGGAGGGGAGTCACTCCAGGCTCTGGAAGAATCTGCCGTGGCATTCCCTGCGTTAGCCTGCCACCCAGCGGCAGGGACGGGGCGGCCTTTGTGCCTAACGTCCTAAGACCTCCCGGACCTGTCACAGTCCAGATGGGCAAATTAATATTAAAGCAAGCTCCTCTTCGGGCACCAAGGAACTTCATTAACAGGAAAATATTAATTGATAGGACAATCGGTTTCACAGCAGGCTCGACCTTTGTCCAAAAGCTGAAGTATGCACTTCCTGGGCACCTCCAGTTCTCGGTTCCCTCACCTCATGATCCCATGGCCCAACAACCCTGGGGCAGGAGGGCTGCAGCCCTTGTCTTGGCTCCTGCTGGGAAAAGTACAGGGACGTCCCTTACAGCCATGTGGGCTCCAAAAGGAAAGACCCACGGGCTTCCGGGTGTGCGCTGGTGCCGTGTACTCTGTCCACAGCTCCTAGCTCCTGAGGACCCGCGAGGAGTGACGACGGCGGAAGTCAGAGCCGGGCAGGCTCTCAGATCCCGTCGATCAGTGGCACCAGCTCTCCCTTCAGAGAGGCTGCCCAAGAGGGGGTTTCTGGCTGGGAAATCGGCCGATCTCCCCACTTTTGGGCGCCGGGGACGCTCCTTTTTCCAGCGCCCTTCCTGCCGGCAACAAGTGCACCGGTTGGGTCCCACGCTGGCTAGACATCTCGTCCCGGCTGGACTTTGCCGGCACGGGGTGGCGGGTTAATCAAGGCAGCCAAGAGCTGCATTTTCTTAACTACTAGCTGGTTATCTCTCTCCTCCGGTCCCTGTCACTGAAAACCTTAAAAGCACTCCTCTACCAATGTGGACAGTGAGGTTGCGGGTCCTGCCTCTAAGTTTTGTAGCTTTCTCCTCACGTCCAGAGCAGACTGGAGTGATAAAATGCACAGCAAGGCTTTTCCTTCCAACAATTCTGGGTTAACATTAGATGCCTCTTATGTTTGCCTCTCTCATCTCCAAGGTCCCACCCAGAGGTCCTGCTCTGGGATTGCCTCCCCTGATAAACAGAATGTGGGGTACCAGCGGCCTGTACAAAGGAGCCTTTCCATCTGGGGTGCAACAACTGGCTAACATCACCCTCACAGCTTGCCAGGTAAAGCTCAGACTCTGCTTCACGAATTCTTTCCTAAACTTACCAGGGCCCTCTGAGAACTGGCCAAAGTTTTCAGATCTGCCATGGAGAAGGGGACGTGAACCCACGTTATTTGCTGTCCACTTGCTATCACTCTTAGGTGATAAGGACGCGGGGCCAGTGGGGAGGTACTAAGGCAGGTGCCACTTCAAAACCCCGCTGGGAACAGCAGTGGGGCCTCCGGCCTGAAAGGCTCCAGTTCTTTGGGGACCTGACCCAGGTATGGTTGGCTTGGTGGCGGAAGGAGGGTCAACAGGCTCCTGCAGACCAGACTCGGGGCCAGGGAGATTGGGTGGCCGCTGGAAAGGCGGATCAGTGAGCAGACCTGGCTCTGGTGGGAGACGACGTGAGAATGGTAAATACCTCACGTACACAACAGGAGTCCCCGTAATTCAGGATCTTGATACGGTTTCATAAAAGCTTGCACGTAGAGGATCTCTCCCCATTTCTGCGACTGTTCACAAAACAAGTCTAGTTACACTTAAGAGACCCACTCAACGGCCACTGCTCTTGGTCTCCCAGTGCATACTGAGGCCAAGAAGTATTACAAAATAAGACCAGCTTCTTTTTCTTTAGGTTATCCAGCCTAAGTTGCCCCCAGTTAGTGAGAACACTGGGAGTGCTGCCCATGTCTAATTCTGCCTCCTCTATGACCCTTGGTTGGGAGTCCTGGGGTACGGCAAAGCCTCTGTAAAGGAACCTCTACGTAATTCGAGAGTCTCTGGGCCCAGCAGTCAGCCCAGGGTTCCTTTGGGTGAAAAAATCTCGGTCCCTGGGGATCTAAGAGAGGCAAAACCGAAACAGCGGCCGTGCTACACAAGCTGGTAGGGGGTGGACTCCGTATTCGTGCCCGCAAGGTAAGGGACAGGCTCAATGTTTGTAGTTACCAGAGTGCACCTGAATGGCACGGACCTGGGTGGGAGGCAGGTATCAAGATAAACCTTCCGCCCTCGACAAAGAAGGTCCCCATGGCTTAGAATTGCTTTTGCCCTGTTTAGAGCCCAGGGCAACTCGTCAGAAGAAGGAAGCAAAAGCTGAAGGATGGAGCTGTCAGACAACAGCAACAGTTTCCCCTCTGCCCAGGCCGGAAGGGCCCAAATCAGGAGGAGAAGGGGCAGGAGAAGCGGGGCTATGGAAAAGCTCGTGGAGCGGGGAGCTCCTGGATAGCTGGGCGAAATGAAGAGGGGGTGAGATATCGGGACACCAGTATTCCGGTGAGGAGTTCAAGCGTAATGAAATAAAGAGCGTGGGGAGAGCCTCAAGGAAAACAGACGTCGTGTTCTGTCCGGGAGGAATTCCCCAGAGTAGACCAAATGAAGAACGCTCGAGTCTGGCTGGACAACGGGGTGCGATTACTAGGGAAGTAAACGGGGAAAACCTTTCCCTTTTGTTTTGGGAAGATAGGAGGGCACGAAATTCTTGGCACGTCTCAGACAAGGAGCCAGACTGAAAGGGACGGTGACTCCTAAGAGGGAAGACTGGGAAGAGAAAGGAGGAGAAAAAGAGACCTGCGAGCCTCCCCAACCCTGCGCCCGGGGCAGAGCCGACAGCCCCGCCACTCTCTCTGGTCCTCTGTCGGGGGGAGCCTCGGCGCCCTAGGTCTGCCCGGGATGGCGCAAGGCCCGGGTCGAGATGATGGGCCGTTTCCAGCCGGAGGGAGCAGGGGTGCTCCGGCTGCGGGGAGGAGGGCTGTGGGGGGCTCCCAGAGACGATCGGAGGAACGGGATGGAACCGGGGAGTCTGGGGGGGGAGGCGTTAAGAGGAAAGAGGAATAAAGGAGGAACCAGAAACCCCCGGGCCGGCGGCAGGACTCGCTCCGGCGGCTGCGATCCGGGTCCGTCAGGCCCGGCGCCGACCGCCTCCACCAGTCAGCCCACCAGGCTTCCCGGGACGGCTCGGAATCCGCCCTGGCCCGTCGGGGGGGGGGGGATGGAGCCCCGTATTCCAGAGACCCCCGCGCCAGGCAGAAGGGAAAGGGAAACGCGGGGGAGCGAGAAGAAAACGCTGCCAGAGCGGAAGGGAACAGAGCGCCCGGGGCCGAGGGAAGGCCCGGCCACGGCGGAGACGCTGCAGGGAACCTTCCAGGCGGCCGCTCAGTCTTCCGCGACGGCAGGGCCGCGCCCCGGGGGGTCCCGCGGCTCCTCCGCGGGGAAATAACCCCGCGCGGGGTCCCGGCGGAGTCACCAAGGCAGCCGCTCAGCGTACAAAGGACACAAGCCGACAAGGCCCCCGGCCACGAAGACGCCGCCATACCTACAGCAGCGACCGCCCCCCGAGACGCATGCGCCGCCCGAGGTCGGCGCGCGGCCGTGACGTCACAAGCGGCGCCGTCTCCGCGTTCCGAGCGCTTCCGGCCCTCCCCGCTGCGCCGCTGCCGCTAAGCGGAGACAGGGAACGAGCGACGGCTGAGGGACACGTCATCAGCGCGCGCCGGAAGCGGTCCGAAAATGAAGAGTAAGCGGGGCCGCGGAATCGCAGAGGCCGGGATGATGCGGGTCCGGGGCTTGGTGCTGGTCGGGGCGGGGGATGGGAGCAGGCTCCCTGTCGCTGCGGGGGTCGCCTCACCTGACACAGGAGAAACGGAGGGCCCGAGGGCACGGTGGTCGCCGAGCTGGGTGTGGATGGCGGGGCGGGAAGCAGGCAGGTGGCTCAGGTGCCGCTGCGGTACTAGAGCAGGACCCACGGCCCGGGCCCGCCTCGGCCACTGCCGCCCTGGGTGGCCGCAGTCGAGGCCCCGCCCCTCTTTCCTGCCTGGTCCTCCGGCCCTGTCTGATGTAAAAGGCCGGGAGCCGCCGCAGAACGACACCGCTGACCCAGGGCCGTGGGACGTGGCGCGGAGAGGCGGCGGGCGGAGCAGGGGAGCCGGCGTCAGGGCAGGGAGTGTAGACGCTGGTAAAACCGGGCCTCTGGTCAGGATTGCGGTGTCCACCCCTGCCATTCGCTCCCTGTATGGTCAAGGTCAGGGTCTCGGCATATCTGAGCGTCAGTTTCTCGTGTGCATAAGTGTAGTCAGATGATCGGGGGCGGGGCAAGTAATGAGTGTTCAGGAACAGGTAAGATGTGTGTTGTTGCAGAAAGACTTGATGCTAAGCACCTGTGACAGGTGAAGCAAAGCCACTCCTGGGGTTTCCGGCCCTTCCAGATTGCTCCCTACAAATAGGTTATAACCCCCATCTTCCATTTGAGGGAGAACTAGACTGTATATAAAACTTGAAACCAGCTTGGTTTGCTGATCAGACATACTCAGGGAAACACAGGAGAGCCGGGATGAAATTTATAGTGTGGTGTGAATCGAATTTTTGAGTCATTTGGCCCTTACACCAGGCCTTTGTCCCATTTTTACTCCATTCACACCTGTACTCTGTCCCCAGTGCCACAGTTTTCTTACTGAGACAAATTAAGAAACAGGAGTGTGGAATTTTTTTTTAGAGGTTGAAACCACACCGGTCAATATATATTTTGAGTTTGAAGACCTATTGTATTTTATCAGTTCAAGACACCATTATATGAAACATTCCAATCTCATAGACTAAAATGTGAAGAACCTTTTTTAAACATCAACAAAATTTTATGTCCAGCCATCTACATCCTGGACGGCTGTATCACGTAACTGTCAATTGAGTTACTTCGTTAGACTTAGTGAACGACTGCTCGAACTTCTAACCTGTGGTATTTTAAGCCAGTGCAACCCAAAAGGTGATCCACTAACCTGCCACAGCACCTGGGAACTTGTTAGAAATGTAGGATCCGGGAGTGGGGACCAAGAAACTGCATTTTAATAAGATCCCAGAGATTTTTACCCGTATTAAATTTTGAGAAGCACTCTTTTTAACCGTACCCTTAGAACTTCTAGGGTTGATGTGGCCAGAGGGCAGGATAAGAGGCAACCAGGAAAGTTTTGAAGCTTTGCTCTTTGTATCAACCCCATCTTCTCCTGTCTCTGAATAAGCATACTTATTTTTGTAGTTAGAACTAAGTCTTGGGTCTTATAGCCATACCCAATAAGAATTTATCATTTCTCCTTTTTTTTTTTTTCTTTTTAGATCCCCCAGATGTGATCTACCATGCCTTTTCTCAGAAAGAGGCAAAAGAGTTTGGTGTTCAGGTACAGTTCTTGGTAGGAGGTCTGGGAGCAACAGAGGTGATAGAAAGATGGCTTGGTGGCTTCTGAGCCTCGAGTTCTGGTTTAGACGTCCTTATCCATGACTTACTCCTCATTTTTCCAGTAGACATCTTAGGCTCGATCAGGGTCTGTTATTCTGCCCGTTCCTAACACACCAGCCTCCTTTCCTGTTGTGTCAAACTCAAGTTTCGGAAACTAAGACTTCTTCATATCATCTCCCACTGTGTAGGGGACATCAAGCCATGCCCACCTGGTGAGCACCATCATGTGACCTTGTCACTGTGTCCTCTTCATTTCTGAAGAAGGCATGCAAATCACATTTCGTAAGCGGAATTTGCAGATTACATCTGGATGCTTCAAGGTGTTTTGTCAGTCTGGCAAAAGCTCCATTTGTGGCTCATAACAAGAGCATTACCTTGAAATCAAGATTTTGAAAGACTAATTTACCTTTATTTTACTTCTTCATGAAAGAGTGGGGGGCACTTAGATATTTAAAGGATCAGATCACTGTCCTTATAGTAATCATGATGATGATGAATTAGTTTTTGAAGTTAGCATCTAACAGTACAAAGCTGAAGCAGACATAGTTCCTGCCGTCCTTACTGTGGTCTACCTCGAAGGTTACGTGTACATTTTCATTTCTGCTTCTCTCCCATGGAAGGAGGGCTTGATTACTCTTGACAGATTAGTACCAGTCTGTCAGTTAACTTCAGTGTTAGTGTTTACACCCCAGTTACTGCAACAAGGGCCCCGGAAATGGCCCATCCAAGAGGCAGGACCTCAGCTGGGAGTGCTTCCCAGGCCGTGGGAGGCGAGAGGGCAGCCCCTGCCAAATGAGGGATGGGTTGTTGGAACTCCAGCTCGCCAGGTAGCCAATGCCTGCAGTTTTTTCAAGAATCACACACAGTTATGACAGTTATCATGCCCAAGAGCCTGTGCTCCTTCACGGTTACGCGACGCTGCTGCTTCATGTTGGAGAGGGTGGGTGCAGGGCCTGAGATGCTCTTGACTGTTCCTTTCTCCAAGCGACACGGGAGCAGAGCTCCTGGAGAGTCGCCGTGCCGGGCCCACAGCTGAAAACCCAAGTAGAGAGGACTGTCACAGTGTCAAAACTCCCGCGCCTGCAGCTGGGCCCACCCAGAAGCTCCTAGTTTTGCTGTTTTCCCTGGTGTTAGGGTCGTTTCCTCAATGGCCATAGCTTGGTTCTGCCCTGAGCCCGCCTTCGCCTGGTTGTAACTGGTTAAGTGTCTGTGTCACACAAGGCTTCCCTTTCTGCTGAGGATGAGAGGAGTCTTCTTCCAGATATAAAGGTCTCTGGTCCTCATCAGAATAACCTCAGAGAAGCAGCACAGGGAGTCAGTGTTTGATGTGGCTGTCGTGTGTGACGCACTGTAAAGGCACTGGCACGTGAATGTGACTTTCACAGCCTGACCATCGTCGTCGTCGGCGGGCCGCACCCAGCAAATGAGAGTGTGTGTGTGTGTGTGTGTGTGTGTGTGTGTCTGTCTCGGCGGGCGGATGCGTGGGTCAGCACAGGCAGTACCGTCTGCTGTCGCTGCGGCCCCCGGGAGCGGCAGGTGGGAGTGCGGGGTCCCCAAGCTGCCCTGTGGAGCAGAGCGGTGGGTGCTATGCCGCCTCCTCCCACGCAGCACTCGGGAGCCCAGCGGTCCGAGGCCTTCGTGAGGGCCTTCCTGAAGCGCTGCACGCCCCGCATGAGCCAGCAGGCCCGCGAGGACCAGCTGCAGCGCAAGGCCGTCATTCTCGAGTACGCCGCCCGCCAGAAGCGAAAGGAGAGGAGAAAGAAATCTAAAGGCCTCTCCGCCAGGCAGAGGAGGGAGCTGCGGCTCTTCGACATAAAACCAGAGCAGCGCAGGTAAGCAAGCCGCCCCGTCTTCCGCCACACGGGGGCAGCCTCCCTTTACCAATCTGCGTGGCGCCCGTGTCTGACTGCCAGGCGAGGCGGGGCGTGGTGAGAGGAGGACTCTGGCTCCGGTCCTCGCCTTAGCTGATAAGGCTGGTGCCTCGCGTGCCTCTGTTGCCTGTGGCAACGGGCTGTTTGTCTTTCGCTTTGTGAGACACAAAAGAGGAACCCATATTTCTTAACTCGCATCTCTTCGTAGCCTTTTAATAGCACGAGACAGGATCACCCACTTGGGTTTTTTTTGCCAAACGCAGACGCTGCCTACACGTCTCAGAAGTTCCTCAAAGGAATGCATCGCTGTCTGGTGGGAGGACGCCCCCCCCCACCTCCGGCAGCTGACGCTCCGTCTTTCCCTGGCGACGGTCCTGAGTCTGCGTGTCTTGGCACCGTCTGTGGGCTTTTGCTTAGAGATCTGTGGCCAAATAGCCTCCCACATCCCACAAGACAAGCAAAGTGTGTCGCTCAGTCCCCGGCCACCCCTCACGGAGTCAGCGGGTGTCCTCGTAGGCAGAACTCGCTCTGGGTTTGAACTCGGGGTTCTCGTTTCTCTGACCTGAGGCTCCGCGCAGAGGGACACCCCACAAGGCACCGAGACGCGTGATCATGCCCCCAGGGGAAACCTGTGGGTGCTCCCACCCCTTCCTCGCTCACCCTCCACTCAGACCCCATTACTTGACACGGGGACCTGCCTGGTCCTGTTTTATTGGGGGCTCACCAAGTTCGTTTTCACGTCACAGAAAACCCCAAATGACTCTGGCTTAAACAAGGCTCAAGTTCACGCCTGTCTCATGAGGAGTCCAGAGGAACAGAGCCCTGGGCCGGCGTAGCAGGCAGCCCCGCAGCCTCAGGCCCGGGCAGTACACGTCCACCGCGAGCTGCTCCTCCAGGGCCGAGCCGCCTGCCTGCGCTCCGGCTGGTGCGGCCGCATCTGGCCAACAGGAAGGAGTGGGGGGGACGAAGGCCACTCCTTCCTCCTCGCGTTCGCAGAAACTCAGCCTCAGGACGGTTCTGCCAGTGAGGAAACGAAGGTTCAGGGGTGAAGGTTCTCAACTGTAGCCAGATTATCAGCCGTGGAACGGGATTTGCACGCAGTCCCTGATGGGCCCTGGTCACAGTTCTTGGCGCCAAGCCGCGCTCTGTGCCGTTTGGATGTCGTGACCCTAAGTTCACGTGGCCTGACTTTCCACCTGTTCCTGACCTTCCCTCAGGTACAGCCTTTTCCTGCCCCTGCACCAGCTCTGGACACAGTACGTCAGGGACCTCTGCAACGGCCTCAAGCCAGACACGTGAGTCGCGCCCCTGGAGCTCCGCCCTTCGCGGCGGGTCCCGGGTGCTGTGGTCGTCGTAAACGCAGCCCTGGGAAGCAGCTCTCCGGTCGCCTGGCCGCAGAGGGCCGCAGCCCAGTTGCGTCTTTCGGACCCGCTGTTGTCGTAGTGTGAGTTCAGGGCTGCCCCGTTTCCTTGCAGGCCGCCGCAGATGATTCAGGCCAAGCTGCTGAAGGCAGATCTTCACGGGGCCGTGATTTCAGGTAATTTACCTGAGAGCGCAGGGTCATCCAGATGCTAAAATGTCACCTGCGGGCAGCACAGCGCTTGTGTCACGGTATCGAACGTGTTCCTTGCCGTGTCCCCAGACCACCGGCACTGAGGTGGGACGTGGTACCTGGCTGTCCCGGCCAGTTCTGGCTGCCGGCTGGACACACTCCAGATGATCCCTTTTCGTCACAGGGCCCCTGCTGGCGTCCCAGAGGCACGGTGGCTGCCGGCACTCGCTCACGTGCTCTGATCCCGAACACAGAGTCCCCTGCGCCCAGCCCCGTGGTCTCGTACGTCAGCTGTGAGCTGACGGCTCCCAGGTGGACATCTCCACCGCGGGCCTTGCCCTGCACTCCGGGCGTCCACTCGACACAGCCCCCGAGATGCCCAACCTCAGACTCTGCATGTTGGAGCAGAGCTCTTGATCTCCCCCCAAAGCAACCCCAGCCCTGGTCTTCTCCATCTCATTTAACGGCACCACCGTTTCCCTGGTGGTTCAGGCCAGAAACCTAGGAAATACCCGTGCTTTTTCTTTCCGAATGCTCACCTCTAATCCATCAGCACGTTCTCCTACCCAAACCTAAACCGCTCTGGTCTCCCGTCTCTCGAAGCCTCCTAACCCTCTCCCCGTGGACACGCTGTTCCTCCCCACACCCAGGTGGCCGGAGTGAAGGTTTTATAACAGAAATCAGATCAGACCTTCCCTGTTTTAAACCTTCCAATAGCTTCCTATCATCATGTTAGAGTAAAACTCTGCCTCCTTACTGTGGGCAAAAGGCCTCTGCAATGCCCCCGGGCAGCAGGTCTAACCACGCTGGCCTTGCTTTCTGCCCCTCACACGCCGGGCGTGGCCCTGCCTCAGGGCCTTTGCACTTGCTCCTTCCCTCTTGCCGGAGAGCTCTCCTGTGTGTTCACAGACTGACCCTTCTCAGATGTCACTTTCCCCGAGGGTCCACTTCCACTAAGGTGACGCCCCTGCACCTTCATTACCCCGTCCTTACTTTCTTCACGGCACAGTCACAACCAGAAAACGTAGTCGTCTGTGGTTTGCCACACACAACCCCTCCTCTGTTACAACATCAGCTCCATGAGCGCAGGAGCCAGGACTGTCTCGTCCAGTGCTATGCACCCTGGCACCTACGCAGGGCGGTGACAGCCAGGGGTCGGGACAGGTGAGGGGCCTGCTGCCTGTGCCGGTGGCCCAGCTCACATCGCTGCTGGCAGCCCTGCAGCAGGGCTTCTGTGCCAGCCCGTGTCCAGGGGGTCCTGGGCAGTGTGTGGTGACGGGTGTTAGCTCAGACCCTGCACACGAGACCTGGCTCTGTCAGAGCGAGCAGCCTGCACCTGCGCGGTGCTGAGCATATGTGTGACCTTCGGCTCCACAATGCCCCCCCCAAGACCCCCATGGCCACGGGTGCTCCGAAGGACCCCTAGTGAGAACAGCCCAGAGACCACAGAGCCCCAAGGCAAGGGGCCGGGCAGCCGGGGTTCTTGTCCAGCGTGGCCAGGGCCCCACGGTGGAGCCTCCACCCTCTGGGTGCTCTCTTTCTTCCTCTGCCAGCCCAGAGGATGTGACCAGTGTCCCCGGCCCCGAGGCCTGCCCATCTGTGGCTCCCCCGACACCCCAGAGGGCTGAGCCTTGAACAGTCTTTTTCCCTTTGCAGTCACGAAATCCAAATGCCCCTCTTACGTGGGTGTCACGGGAATCCTTCTGCAGGAAACAAAGCATGTTTTCAAAATCATCACCAAAGACGACCGCCTGAAAGGTACGTGGCGACGTCTCTGTGGGCGCTGTGGGCTGTGAGGCTCCCCAGCCCCTGCCTCTGCCCTTTCTCTGAGGCTCCCGGAGTTCAGTTTGGCCTCTCGAATCTGCCCAGATCATGGATACTCACTGACTGTATGCTCCAAGCCTGCGGGGACCACCCCCTGCCCCCGTGGCTCTCCCCAGAGGCATTTGTCAGCACAGCTGGTGGGGCTCAGGAAACCTGGGTGCACTGGGGCCCCGGGACTGGGGCCCTCCACCTCCCAAAGGAGTCCAGCTGAACAGATAACGGGGAGGAAACCAAGGTGGCACCTGTCCTTGGAGTTTGGAGAGCTGGGCCCTGGTGGAGACACGCGGGGTTCTGTCGGCGGCCAGCTCTGGGTCTGCCGGGATGTCTGCACCCTGCCCTGCCCTGCAGTTGAAACTTCAAACCACCCTTGGAAGATTTTGTGCCTTTAGTTTTCGAGTTCAGTGTTTCCCTGCGGCTTCCTCCCGTTCTCCCGTCTGTTCTTTCGCTCACGTTGCCGTGGACTGCGGAGCGCGGTGTAAACAGAAGTTCCCCCCACGAGGCCAGGAGCCCGTCCGAAAGTTATGTGGGAAAACCTGTTCCTGGCAGTTGTTCTGCGAGTTTCTGTTCCCGGGAGCTTGGTTCGTCACCTTTGGCCCTGAGAAGTCGGTGCTGAGTTATATTTAGAACACTGGTGAACCGGCCTCGGGCAGAAGCACCGCATGTGATCCTGGCGCCGCTGCCCTCCGGGATTCCCCGTTTCCTCTGAGCTTATTTTTAGTGCGAACGTTTTATGAGTAATGTTCTTTTCTACCCGAAGGTAAACTTACTGCTGGGGTTTTTTTTCCTGATCTTTCTCTCCTGCTTTTTTTTTTTTTTTTTCTCCCAGTCATCCCCAAGCTAAACTGCGTGTTCACCGTGGAAATCGATGACTTCGTGTCCTACATCTACGGGAGCAAATTCCAGCTCCGGTCCAGCGAGCGGTCCGCGAAGAAGTTCAAAGCGAAGGGAACGATAGACCTGTGACCTCTTTGCCACGTCGCTCACAACAGCTGGAAACCGGAAACTCCCCAAATCCCCACCTTCCCGTGGAGAGAGGGTTAAGCCGGTCTGGTTACAGACCACCCCGCGGCCGGTGAAAGTCAGAGGGAAGGGCATGGTCTGATGTGGAAAGACGCACGGTGCGCAGAGTACGGAGGTCAGGGAGCAGGGATTTGCATTTCTGGGTGATCTCAGCTGTGCGTCACTCCCGCGGAGCGAGGAGATCCGCAGAACGCACCCGGATTGACGCCGGTTGGCTTGAACAGCAGGATCATCAGGTTATCTCTCTTTCATACTTTTCTGTGTTTTCTGAACGTTCTATGATGAATCAGTTGTAACTAACAATAAAAACGCACTTGGGCATCAACAGCTTTAAAATAAAGGAAGTTTTCCTGCAGCTCAGCCAGGTCGAAAGGGAAGGGGGATCCTCAGAGTTACACCTGATGGCAGGCGTTCCCAAGAGGTGAAGTAGAAAACACAGTCCAGACACAGCTGTGGGTTGGACTCTCGGACCTCACCAGGGTTACTTTCTGTTTCAGGAAAGCCGGAGGGAATTCAGTGGTGAGGTTGCCAAGTGACCTGGGGCTCATTCGGTTCACAAGTGACAGCTGGGGCCCAGTGTGGTGGCTCACGCCTGTAATCCTAGCACTGTGGGAGGCCAAGGCAGGAGGATCGCCAGAGGTTAGAAGTTCGAGACCAGCCTGAGCAAGAGCGAGACCCCGTCTCTACTAAAAGTAGAAAGAAATTACTTGGACAGCTAAAAATATATAGAAAAAATTAGCCGGGCATGGTGGCGCATGCCTGTAGTCCCAGCTACTCGGGAGGCTGAGGCAGGAGGATCGCTTGAGCCCAGGAGTTTGAGGTTGCTGTGAGCTAGACTGAAAGGCGAAAGGCCAGGGCAGGCTGTGCTTACTAGTGGCTAGT